>CAUYSK010075828.1:0-17172 GCA_963575035.1 Avahi laniger
TCAGCTATTAAACAACCTCACCTATTAATAATAAAACAACTTAGAGAACTCATAATTAAGAAATAAAATAGATGCTGGATGGACAAAATTGATAGCATAATGACTAAAATTTTGAAGTAGCAGACAATTTCATAAAGTGCCCCCACTAATATTATTGCATTTGGTACTCAAGCAACACACAGAACTAATATTGTAATTTCCTTTTTCTAATGAAGACATTGAAGCACAAAGGGATAAGTGTCTTAACTAAGGTAAATGACAGAAGCTTGAGTTAAACCATGTCTTTCAATATCATATCCCCCACCATGGGCAGCAATAATTCCTTTGTCAGTCCCAAATTCCTAAAGGCAGTTATGTCTAGTTAATAGTGAATTACTATTGTCATAGGTTTCAAAATGTCAAATATACTGAGTGTCTACCTTGTAACAATGACTGTTACAGGCATGGTAAAAAATGATGAAACAGAAGTGCCAATTTCTCCCCTCATGGGATTTATATTCTAGTGATAAAAAATAAAAATAGGAAAACTAGTTGATGTGATAGACAAAAATGTAAAAAAATAGAGTAGGTTGGGGAAGTACTTTATTGTCTTTTGAATAATAGATAGTTCAATTGGACCCAAGTGATGAGAAGGGCTAGCCATTCAAAGATGTAGGGAAAGAGCATCCCAGCCAGAGGATACAAGTACAAATTCTTGAGATGCGGATGAGGTTGATGTTCTAGGAAAGTCTGACAGAATGCCTGGAGGCTTTTGACTGAAGGGATGGTCCTAGAGTTTTGGTTTGTAAAGCAGACAAAGACTAGATCAGGTGGAATCTTGTTACCCAAAATAAGACAAGGAGTTTGTTTTTTATTCCAATTCTAATGAGAAACCAGAGGATTTAAACAGGGAGTAACATAACATGATAATTTCTTTTAAAGTATTTCATGATCTGCTTCTTGGAGAATGGGATAAGGGAATACAGAACTTTGATGTGCTGACTATGTAAAAGCTGAAGTCATTTGTCAATGATGTCTTTGATTAGTATTTATTTTTCCATACATTGATCAAACTGGTACACAGCAAAATAAAAATAACTATGCAAACATTTAAACTTATCAATTCTATCATAACTAAAATGAGAACAATGTCAAAACTATGAATTTTAGATTATTGTCACCATCCTTAAGTGTAAACATACCCCATGAAAGTTCTACTAGAGAAGATTTCCACATTGTTTATATTTTATGTACATGGAGTTTTAAGGGAAATTTTACAGTATATTTATGATCAATATATAAATGGGAAAAATAGTTTGCTAAAAGGTGTTAATAATTTTCACATTATTAATGCTACAAATATCATTGGCCAACTGCAGTATAGTTGGTATTGTGGTAAGACTTGGAATATTAAGGTTAATAGAATCTTGCTGTTATTTTTCTTTTATAGCATTCATCCGTGAATTGTACATCACAAGATACTGCTGTGTGAATTTATCTGTGCTTTTCAAATGTCCACCTTGTGCACTGACAGTAAGTTCTATAAATTCAAAATGCAGATCTGTTTGTTCACCTAGTACACAGTACAAAATTGGAAGTAGATGTGAGGCTTTGAATCTAGCTTAGAGTGATGATGTACACGAAAGTAATTTCATGCTCAGAAAAATTGGTATAACTATTCTGTTTTAAACTTTATAATTTAGAATCGGCCTCACAACAGCCCTTCTTTTGAGAAATTTACAGTGTAATTTAGCCATAGCATTGATTTTTTTAATGTATACTTCCCAAACACAGCTCAATGAGATTATTTCTCAATTCAACACTTTCCCACTATGACACTTGTTCTTTGTTTCTCATCCATTTTCATTAGATTTTGTTCAATATTTTTTATGAAGCCAATTTAATTTAAGTCATAATCTTTTCCCTATCTTAAAAAAAACACTATTCACTAGAGCTTTCAATTATCATATGATAAACTAATGTAAGCACACTGATTTATATAATTCTAATTTTAAAAAGTGATCTTGACTGTGTAGTTATTTCACATAAACTTGAATTGTCAGATAAATTTTCTTTTTTTTTGGCATATTGAAAAGAGTATAGAGTTTCTCATCACTGTCTTTGAGAACTCCTTGGAGGGTCATATTGGGAAGAGCTCCTTCGGAAGGTAAAATCAGTCATTAAAATCACACCGTACACTCTCTCTGGAGGGGCAGAGACTGTATTCTTTTAGGTCAAAAGTTGGCAAACTTTCTTTGTAGAGGGCCAAATAGTAAATATTTTAGAAGTAGGCCAAAGAGCAAAGCCAATAATGTTATGGAAGTTATTATATAACAAAAGAGAAAGTAGATTTTCACAATATTCTTATTGCTAAAATTAAAAATACAATAACGATCATAATTGAGTACAATTTTATTTTGTAATACAGGTCAGCTAGTGAAGATGGAGTATTTTTTTGGAGATAATAGTTTGATTAATTAGGTTTCAAAGTGAATGTTCCCTATCATCAAATCAATTCCAAATATGTTTATGTAAATACTTTCTGAGCTTGTTAATCACAGAAAAACAAAATAACATAAATAGTTGTTTGCTACCTTCTCATATAAAAAGCAAGAGCAGATTTAGGTAGACCAATCTGTTAGTATTACTATTGCAACATTTTACAAGTTTTTGTCTTATCCGTACCAACCAGCTCACAATATTTTGTAATTTCTGTTGCGATTTTATCTTTAATCCATGGAAGCTTTTATAGAAATGTATTTATTTTTTCACGAGCAGTTATTTCCAAGCTATTATTCATCTCACCCCAATTCTACTGCTTTCAGAGAACATTCTGGGAAAGTTTACAATCTTTTGATATTTGGTGATATTTTAGTGAGGCTTATATTAAGACATGGAATATTCAATTTTTCATATTTTCTGTGTAATTCAGTTAGGAAAATTTGGTAGTTGTGTTTTCCAGTCTTCCCTAAGTAAGTCTCTCTCTATATAATTTACATATATATGAAATGTTATATTTGTAGTTACTGGCTTCAGTGCTTTAAATGTATGATATTTTACTGGCTTCCATTGTTTTTGGTGAGAAATCAGCTTTTAGGCTTATTATTTCTCATTTTCTTTGGCATTTTCTCCCTTTTCTCTTTGTGTTTCAGCAATTTGACCACGATAGGTGTGATGTTCTTTGTGTTTATCCTGCTTATCTGTGGTTATATATCCTTCATCAGTTTTGGAAACTCATTGATCAACTTTTCAAGTGTTAATTTGCTTCATTTTTTCTATCCTCTCTTTCCTGGACTCCATCTACGTGCATGTTAGACCAATTGCCTGGGTTACTTACAGGTCTTATTCTTTCTTCCATATTTGTCATTTTTTTTCTCCCTGTTTTCAGGTTAGATGTTGTATATTGACCTATCTTCAAATTTAACAGTTCTGCCTTTTACTTTGTCTTAATTACTGTTAAACATATATTGAGGTCTCAATTTCAATTGGTTTTAGTTCTGGAATTTCCTTTGCTTCATTTTATAGAGCCTACTGACTTGGTAAAATTCTTCATTTTTTTTTTTTGTTAATACTTTGTCTTTGCCTCTATTTTTGAATATATGAATCATCTTTTACTTTGGGTCTGTAGTCAGTTGGTCTCATTTCTTTTCATTTTTTTTGAATTATAAGAGTTGCAACTGACTTGTAATTTTTATGGAATACTACATATTTCGTATAAAAAATGCAGAAGCTCCAAATAGTGTTAACTTTCTCCAGAGAGGACTGATCCTTTTCTCTTCTAGGCAGATAGATGTGGATGCTAATCAACTTAATCAAATTGGTGATTACACTGATTCAAACTGGACCACAGTTTTGATACAACTGTCTGCCTTTGGTTAGCCCCATTCTTAATGAATAGCTCTCCAGAAATTTTAGATGAGAGCTTATTGTTTTACAAGGGTCCCTCTGCCAGAATGACTTGAAGTTTAATGCTTGTTTCTCAGCACTGTGAGACTATCAAATAATTTCATCCACTTTTTAGAGGTTTTAGTTATGATTATTAAACTTCACCATACACAGCTTCAGAACTGAGGCAAATGTTTTTATGGAGAATAAACTTGAAATCCCTCAAGCCCTCAGATTTTGTTTTGTTTTGTATGATTCTGAAACTGCCAAAAGCTTTGCTGTTTTCTCTGTCCCCACCCCCAGAAGCCATCGACCTGAAGTCTCCTTTGCCTACAGGGAATATTTCACTGCACTTTCAAATTCTAGTCAATTAACATTTCCACAATTCAGTCCAAAAAAGGATAACAAAGGTTTCAATTAGGGAGTTTATGAATTGATTCCTATAAATTTGCAATTTCAAAACTCATTAGTAAAAGTAAAATATTGATGGAAAAACAAAGCTTTTGTTAAATTATATAACTATAGAAATATTAGAAGCTATATTAATTAAAGTTATTGCTGTGTTTTATTATCATTGAAAAAATAAAGATGATGACAAACTTTTAAACATTGATGAAAATTTGAACCCAAAAAATTTGAGTTATTTTGAATAAGACATATGCCAGGCTTGTAATGTGATGTCTTATGTATTTTACAAGAATACTGGTTCATCAGCATCGATATTTAAGTAGTAAGAACCAAGAGCTTTATGCAATAATAACGTACACAAATTTATTTTTTATAAGGAAAAATTTTAATGAAGTTAAAAAGATCTCTGAATTGTCACCTATAAAATAATTTTCTTATATTATCTTTTCTTCATGCACCTTTGAAATTACTGAAAATTTAAAATATTTGCAAGCAGCATAAGATATACTTTAGAAAATCACACATTATTTGCTGTGATTGAAGATCATCTAAAGTTTGTGGAAGCAAATAAAATTATACCAATATCTTTTAACACATGTGGCTATTAAATTGAAGAATTATTTTATATTGATTTCTAGTTTCTTTTATTTATAATGTCAATATAACTGTAAAGTATAACAGAAATACATTTAAGGTACTTCTAAGTAAAAAATAGTGACTTTTTAGTTTAAAAATATAGGTGCTATGATTAATATATCAAGAATATGAAAGATGAGAATTGTATTTTAAAAATTCACATTAAAATAATAATTCAATGAAATCGAGAAAGATTCTGGGGGAAATAAATCACAGTATCTTTGTTAGTCCATCTTCTTGATCATATTAGAAAAACAAAAAAGTTAATATTTATTAGCAACAATCACCTATTGAATAGTTCAGAACATGCCTTTTTCTAGTACACAACTATTAATACTGGTCATTATTTCCATATATTGGCATGGGATTCTGCTCACAATTGTCACACAGGGACTCAAGCACACAGAGTAACCACTATCTGTATGATTTTTCAACAGGTCACACACTTACTTAAATCTTATGCTTTATCTATGGAATAAACAGATGCAACTAGATCATCTGTAAGCATTTTTATTCCTGAGACATTTGATTCTATGTTGTATTAGTCAGAGTTCTCCAAAGGAACCTGACCAGTAGGATACATATATATCTCCTATTGGTTATATGTAGAATCTATATATAGTTTTTTTTTCTGAGAATTGGCTCATATTATAGAGGCTGAGAAGTCCTACAATCTGCCACGTGCAACCTGGAGAACCAGGAAAGCCAATGTTGTAGTTCAGTACAAGTACAAAGTCAGAGAAGCAGGGGAACGAGTGGTGTAACTCTCAGTCTGAGTCTGAAGGCCTGAGAACTGGGGCGGGGGCATGCTCACGCATGTCATGGAGCTCAAAGGCCCAAAAACCAAGAGTTCTGAAGTCCAACAGCAGGAGGTGGATATCTCAGCTCAAGAAGAGACAGAGAGAGAGAATTCATCTTCTTCTTCTGCGTTTTTGCTCTATTAGAGGACTCGATAGATTGGATAGTGCCCAGCCACACTGGTAAGGGTGGATCTTTTTTGCTCAAATGTTTTAAATGCTAATCTCTTCTGGAAACACCCTCACAGGCACACCCACAGATAATGTTTTACCAGCTATTTGGGTATTCTTTGGCCCAGTCAAGTTGACACATAAAATTAGACATCAATAAGTCCACTAAGGAAATGTTTTTGTTTTGTTTTTTTTCAGTGTTAATTGTATATATTAAAATTTTATTATTATTTATCCACTAAAAATTTTATCCAATTTTACCAGACGCAAACCACCAATTTTATTTGGAAATGATAAAGTGTGTGTATGTGTATCAGTGTATGTGTAGGCTTAAATATAAAATCACATAAATGTCATCCTGAAAGATCAAGTGAGACAGAAATGAATTATATCTATTGCACATTTCTGACATGTAACCTAATATTTTCTTACTCTTCCACTCTACTCTTGACAGCAACATTCATGAACGCTGAATAAATCTATTTATTGATTAAAAATCCCTAACTCTCATCTCAAACTTCATCCACATACCTTTTATCTTTTCCCATAACACTTACTAAAACCTACTATTTGTTCTTAATAATATCTACTAAGAAATCATCATTTTCTAGAGTAATTTTTACATAACTCTCCACATTGAAAAGTGTAGCACAACAGATCTTTGCCAATATAGTTGGACAACTGTTTAATTCCAAACATTGACCCCCATATTATATTCCCGTAACAGTAATATACACTTACTCATTCACCTTTTATTTGAACATTTTTTGCTAAAGCATAATATTACAAAGTGGCATAAAAAAGTTTTAGACAAGAGCATTCTGTCCCTATTAGGCGACTAGGATATGAATTGTTGAACAAAATCCTGTGTGATTTTCCTAGTTTGCCCACACTTTTATAATGATGGACTTATATTGAGGAGCATTAGTATGACTTTTGTCATGACCAGGGTCAGAAATCCCTGATACCAGGAACCCCAGAATACCTGATCCTGCTTTTGGTCTAACCACTCGTCCCGTAAGAGCTATTCAAAAGAAGGGAAAACCACTTTAGTATTAGCTAGGAAACTGACCCTGTAAGTGTATACTTACGCTTGTGTAAGGGGAACACTTATTTTCAGGGCTGTAAGTATAAATATTTCTTTCTTCTAAGCCAAACCTGAATTCAGAAATGAATTATCAGACAAAACAAGAAAGACGTAACTGCCAGTATCATAGGAAATGAAAACACAGGGATTGGCAGTGGGGAGAGAGAGAGAGGAACAAAACTAGGGTTTTCTCTTAGGCCTTACGCTGATTCAGTCTCAGCGGCCCACCACAGACTTCTCAGTGTAGGATTGTTGCTTTGTGCTCCACTGTTGTGCTGGGAGGAACAAGGTCCAAAAAGACTAAGCTTTAAGCCTGGCAAGTAAAACCGGACAAGGGGTCGCCTCACTGTTGTGACTGGACTTGGTGGAAGAGATAGAAGAATGTTTCATTCTTTCTTGGAGTTTTCATTCATTTTGAAAACTCGGCTTCTATAAAATGTGATCCAGCAGCTTCCTCCATCTTCAGCAATCCTTAAAAGGTAACATTTCCTCAACTTGATTCTGATCAATTAATTCCTGGACTTGGCAGGGTGGCGTTGTTGGGGAGGTGCTGTAGCAGGCAGTAGTCTTGCACTTACCACAGTGTTGAAAAATATGTATTTATAACTTTAAAGCTAAAGATTCTCAGTAGTTTTTTAAAATAAAATGTCAGATGTTGTCTTTATATAATTTGCATTTGTTTTAAAGCACTGTGACACACAATGGGATGTACTTGCGGTAGTTTTAAATAGCAATTTACCTAGTGCATTAGAAACATAATTTTATTCATAAAAACAATAAAAATATTAGAAAGATATTTATTAGTAAGTGTAGACATAGCTGAAAATGTAGAGAGATTCACCTTACTTAATTAGATGTGAGAGTGTTAAGTCCGCCTAATTAACTTTGAAGCTTATTTCTAAAATGTTAAGAATAATTTAAAATTACATGAATTTTTGACTATTATCTTGGTAATAATGAATCAATATTGATTTGCTTTAGAAATAGGCAGAAGAGGTTTTATTTTTAAAATGAAAAGGTGGATTTGCTTTTTTTTTATCACAGTAAGAAACACATAACATGAAATCTACCCTCAATAATGTTTTGTGTACAGAATAGTTAATTACATGCACATTGTTGTACAGAAGATCTCCAGAACTTTTTCATCTTGCGTAACTGAAACTTTGCGCCATTGAATAGTAACTGTCCATTTCCTCCTCTCCCCAGCCTGTGGTAACCTTCTGCTCTCTTCTATGCATTTGACTATGTTAGATACTTCATGTAAGTGGAATTATGCAGTATTTGTCTTTCTGTGACTGGCTTATTTCACTTAGCATAATGTCCTCAAGGTTCTTTCATGTTGCAGTCCATGAGAAATTCACTTCTTTTTAATGGCTGAATAATATACCATTGTATGTATAAAACGTCCACCACATTTTCTTTATTCATTTATCTGTTAATGGACCTTTACATTGTTTCCACCTCTTGGTTATTGTGAAGAATGTCAAAATGAGCATGCGAGTACAAAGATGCTCAATGTCACTGATCATCAGGGAAATGCAAACGAAAACCACAGTGAGATAATACCTCACACTTGGTATCAACAACAAAACAGAAAATAACAAATGTTAACAAGAATGTTGAGAAACTGGAAACCTTGGGCACTTTTGGTAGAAATGTAAAATGCTGCAGCTGCTATGGAAAGCAGTACAGGATCTTCCCAACAAATTTAGATTATAGCTACCATATGATCCAGCAATTCCACTTATGTGTATTTACCAAAATAATTGAAAACAGGATCTCAAAGAGATATTTGCACTCCTGTGTTCATTAAAGTGAATTTGATTATAACTTTAAAAAAATTAAATAGTTTAAAAAGCAGAAGTCATACTTCCTAAAATTGATATCGAAGAATCTTAAAGACAGTGAAAAAATTAATTGGGTAAGAGGGTTAATTAATATTATTTTATTTCATACCAATAAAATCACACTGAATAATAAGTTAATTCTAGAATTTAAAAAAAGATAGACAAAGCAATAATGCAAATATACATTTACTGAAACAAAATGGTTCAGAAATAAATAGGTGGACAGAGATATAATGGTGGGAACATAAGTTTCAACCAAAATTTTAATTTGATAATTAAATGTATGTGAAAAAGCATTAAACAAAAAGGAACTATTTTGATTAAGCCATTTTAAGCAATGGAACAATGTAGTAAAAAGTCGTGTCTCACCTTATCTTAGATTCAATATATGATTTTTTTGGCATGAAATTTGTAGAATAATAAAATAGATATTTAACTTTTTATGAAACAAGTATATTTATTTTTGAAAAATTAATATTAGTATATTGGAAAATTGGGGCTTTAGAGCCTTTTATAGTCAAGATTCAGACATGGAGATACTGTTGTATTTGGTAGTCTATAAGAAAAATCATGCTTCATAGCTTTTCATGCTTCTTTGTAAGAGAGAGAAAAGAACAAGAAACAAAAATACTGAATTTATTGGGAAAATTTGAGGTCATTATAATAAAAATGCCACCTCAAATCTGCCTATATTTTTTTCTATTTTTTAAATTATCATTTATCTTAACTTGCATGATGTTAACATACCCAAGATAAAAAATTAACTTATCTTTTCTTTGGCCAAATGAGTAGTATCCCACTTGAAATGTGCCTTTTCTCATTCCATTTCAGTTCTTGGTCTTAAGAAATAGGATGTGGCAGAGATGAAGGGAGTTCTTCATTATTCGATTTATCTCAAGGAGATGACAATAATGCTAAAATTCAGTCTATGCCCACTAAAATCCATTCATTCCTTTACTAAAATAATATTCATTCTGGGCATTGTGAGAGTCACTGGAGAGCTATTGTTAACACTGGAGGTGTTTGGGTGTCACTGAGGCAACAAGGAAGTATGTAAATGTAGTCTTGAGAGATGACAGGGAAGATTTCATAGAAAAGATTTTAGAATGGAGACACAGTTGCTAACCTTCCCATAAAGAGACTTTCTGTGAAAATAGCACTCATAAAAAGCAAAACCTTTTCTTTCTAAGCATACCCATATTTTCTTCAATCATCCCCTCACAGGAAGATGGGTTTACTTTGTTCTAAAGTCCGCTGCTCTATTGTCGCCACTTCTACTTTCCTCAAGACCCTGCACCATTAATTATCACCTCATTCTTAAATAGTTAATCTTCTCATTTTTCACTAACTTTTCATTCTTCCAACTACAACAGCTTTCAATGATTTTCATGCATAAAAAAAACAGCCTGTCTTCCAACCTGCCCTATACTTTAGTCTCTACCTCTTTCCAACTTTATGGTAACTTCTTGAAGGGGTAACCTATATTCTCACAGGTTGGCTCAGGCCTCTACTGAATGACTCCTTTCAAAGTCAATAGAGATCCCTTGAATATCAAATCCAACAGCTCATTCTCTGTCCAGAACCTGCTTGAATGCTTAATTTCTGTACAACGTTTGACTTTGAGGTCGTTTCCTCATTGAAAATGAACTTTTCCCTTAGTTTTATCTGAATATTTTCTTTTAGTTATTTATTTATATCTATCACATAGGTGCGTATTCCTAAATGCTTTTCCTGAGAGTTGGTATGACCTTATGTTTCTTCACATTCCTTCATTGTACTGATCACCTTAGGATGGTTAAGGCTTGATACCAGACATCCTTTGTTTTAATGCAAATGCTGTCATTTAGTACTGTATAAGTTTGGGCAAATTGTTTTCTGAGCCTGAAAGTACTCAAATGTTAAATAGAAATAATAATTATGTTGGATTATAATGAGGATCAAATGAGATAATCTATGCAAAGTTATTGCAGAGTGTCAGAAACTTATAAATAATAAATGCTAAATATTATTATTGTTCATAATAATACATGTTGTTCTAATGTTAATTATGACTGCTTGAATCTAAGCTCTAGACCAGCACTATTTGATAGACCTATGTACGATGACGCAATTCTTGTATGTATCTGATTTCCAATATGCCAGCCATTCTTCACATGTGACTATTGAAGTGTTTGAAATATGGCTTCTATAAAGGAGGAGTTGAATTTTTAATTTTATTTAATTTTAACTAATATAAATGTAGATAACTATATATGACCAGGGACTACAGAATTGTACAGAGCAATTCTAGAACATTATTTTTAGCTTCTTATAAGACATTATGTTAGCAAAGTTAAAACATGTTGAAAAGCCAAGTCCCTCCCTCCTATATAGAACATGCAATTTTCCTAAATTCCCCATTTCAGTTAATGGCATCACCATGCACCAAGGTAAAACATTCAAATACTATGTGATGTATTAGGATTCATTCTCAAATGAAAAGAGCATGACCTTTGAATCAAACACACCTGGCTTCAAATAGGGCATCTCCATTTCCTTGCCATTTGACCTTGGGCAAATTAAATAACCTGTGAGAGTCTCATTTTTTTTCATTTGTAAAATAGAAATAAATATGTGTATCACACAAGGCTATTACCAGGATTAAATGGCATAGCATATGTAAAACACCTGGCATAGTACTGGGCGTATAAAGCACATATATTTCATAAATATACATTACCTCTTTCCTTGCCTCTCATTTCAAATAGATTAATAGATCTGTGGCTGAAATATTTTATGAATCTTTCCTTTCTTTCCATTCTCGTTGAATAGTTCTTATGAATCTCCTTCTCATAAATTTTTTTCTGGTAGAACAGTCTCTTAACACCTCTTCCCTAGTTCTCATTTTGTAATCTCTCTTATCCAATCCATTCTCTAAATTTCCACAAAATAGCTTTCTAAAACACAGATTTGATCCTGTTACTATTCATTGCTTTATACTTTGATTATACAAGTCTGTAATTCTGTATTGCATGGTTCTAACTTTCATATAAATGATATCACAAGTAGTATCATAGTGTAAATATACTTCTGCACCTTTAAACCTTGTATCCTTGGGGTTCAAAATTATGTTTTTAGGTATACATAACTCTCATCTATTAATTTTTAAATTTATGGTATATTTAAAAATGTGCAATGATATATTTGTCTATTTTTTCTGTTGATAAACATTTAAGGTACCTTTGAACATTCTAATATATCTTGCCTTGTGAACACTTGTAACACTTTTCGTAGCATGTATATCTATAATATACAAAAGGATGAACTAATTCAAAGTACTCAGCTCATTGGATTTTACATTGGAAATATATATATATATATATATACACACACACACACATATCTTGTAACTACTGCGCAGATCAAGATATAGGATTGTTCCAACATTCCAGAAGACTACCATTTCCCTCCTTCCAGGAACATAATTCTGATGAGCATCACTGTAGATTTATGTTTTTGAAATTCATACTTATCAGTTCACTCTTTTGGGTCTGGGGGCGGTTCTCTTTTCCTAAATATTATATCTATACATGTTCTGCAAGTAGCTGTAATTACCCCATTATACAAATAGAATATTCAAGAGCAATGAAGAGGGGGTGGAACATAATTCATATAATTCCCCAAACCTATTTATCTGCTGTACTCTTGATGTATATTTGAATTATTTCCAGTTTCTTGCTATTAAGAGTAAAATTTTTATGAAATGAATATATGCAGTCATTTTTTTTCAGATTTTACCTAAGGATGAAACTGGTAGATCATAAAATAAATATATGTTTAGCTATAGTAGATAACTCTCTATGCCATTTTTCTAAGTGGGTTACTGATCTATACTCTTAACAGAAATTTATGAGAATCTCAATTGTTGCACATCCTTGACAATTTCTGGTTGCCACTATGCTAAGTTTGTAGTAATATTACATTATGGTTGTGCTTTCTATTTTACTGATAACTAATGTTTTAAGGTATCTTTTCATATGCTTATTAGCACTTGAATATACCTTTTCCTAACATGCCTTTTCAATATTTTATCCATCATTTTATTAGTTTTTTTGTCTTTTTTTTCATTTGTAAGAATTTTACATAATTCAAAATGAAACTTTTGTTGGGTATATATATTACAAATACATTCACTAATTCTGTGGCTTGTTTTCTCTCTCTTAACATATATTTAATAAATATAATTTCTAAATTTTTGTGAAGTAAACATTTTAGTTATTTCTTCCATTGTTAGTGATATAGTATACTGCTTAATTCTTACATTAAATTCATGAAAATATTCTTCTATGCTTTCCTCTTTAAGTTATATTGGTTTAGATTTTATATTTATTTCTATGATATGATCCATCTGGAATTAATTTCTGTATATGATGTCATGTAGGGTCAGGGCCCATTTTTTTCCATATGGATATTTAATTGACCCACCACAATTTATTGAAAAAAACAATCATTTCCCCTACTGAATTAAGGAAGGGCCTTTGTCATAAATCAGGTTAGTGTATATGGTGTGTCTGTTCTGAAATCTGTGTTCTTTGACACTGAAATATCTCTTTACCTTTGTACTCATATCCCACTGTATAAATTGCTATAGTTTTACAATAAATTTTACAACTGGCAATACAAATCCTACAGTTTTGTTATTTTTAAGATTGCCTTTCTATTCTGGATTCTAGATCCTTTGCATTTCCACATACATTTTGAAATTTAATTTACCAATATATAAAGTAATCTGCTGAATTATGTTGGAATTGTATTGAATTTATAACAGAATTTGATGAGAATGGACATCTTAATATTGAGACTTCCAATCTAAAGATATGATATGTCTATCCATTTATTTAGATCTTATTTAATTTATTAGTTTTCTCTGTGGAAGTTAAGTATCCTTTGTTAAATTCATTTCTTGTTATTTGACGGATATTGATGCTAATATAAGTAACGCTGTTTTTGCCTTAATATTCTTCTTGTTTGTTACTAGTAAATAGTAATAAAATTGATTCTTATACATTGACTTCTATAGAGCAATCTGTTAACAGCTAATTTTACTTATTAATTCCAATAATTTATCTGAGGATACATTCAGATATCCTTTGCATACAATTATATGGTATTTAAATAATGACTTTTATTTTTTAAATTTATTTATTTTTAATTCCAATGTTTATAATTTTTATTTCTTTTTCTTGCCTTATTACACTGGATAGAACTTCTAGTGCAATGGTGAGCATACTCATCTCATTACCAAACTCACATAAAAAGCAGTTGATTAATTATAACTCTGCTCTAGCTTCTTTTGATACCATTTATCATACTAATGTCTTATACACTCAGAAAGTGATAAGTGTATCATAAATGAGTCTTAAATTTTATTAGATGCTTCTTCATAGTCTACTGATAAGATTGTGTTTCCTTTCCCCATTTTTTTTAATATAGTTGATAATATGAATGTTAAAACAAACTTTTCATACATCACTAGGTTAAATTTACCAATATTTTGCTCAGGACTTTTGCATGATAGATGTTGAACCACAGTTAATATTCTTGAATTATCCTACCAAACTTTTCTATATAAAAAATGAAGTCCTCAAAAAAAGGATTGAGAAGGTTTTTTTTTCAATTTTTCTCTCTTCTCTAGAAAAAATTTTATGTTTTTTTCTTTTGTATTGGTTAAATCTTGTGAATTTGAACAGGAAAAAAATATTCTTTGGAAGAAGATTTTTTTATTATGATTTATCTTTTAAAAATACATATAAAACTGTTCATTTTTCTTTTCTTCTTCTATTATTATAAGTTTGTCATGAAATATTTCCATTTCATCTAAATAGTAGATATTTTTGGACAAAATTATTCATCATATCCTCAGGATATTTATTTATTTACTTAATAGATATAGTCATATGTTTCTTAACAAAGGGGATACTTTCTGATAAGTGATTTGTTAGGTGATTTTATTGTTGTGCAAACATCATAGAGTGCACATACACAAACCTAGAGGGTATAGCCTACTACACACCTAGGCTGTATAATACAGTTTTATGCTCCTAGGCTACTAACCTGTAGAGCATGTTACTGTACTATATACTGTAGACAGTTCTATCACATGGTAAGTATTTGTGTAGCCAAACATAGGAAATGTACAGTAAAAATATGACATTATAATCTTATGGGACCACCATTATATTTGCAGTATGTAATTGATAGAAATATCATTAGGTGGTACATGACTATACTTATTTTTTTATTTATGTACTAACTTTACCAATTATCTTTGGACATGAAGAAATGAATCAATTATTTTGTGAGCATGGAGGCAATATTATAATAAATGTGGTTTTTTGTTTTAATTGTCAAATAAAAATTGTACATATTGTGTATAACATGACGATTTGACTTCTTTTCCTTTCAGTAGATAGATACTCAGCATATATCCCACAAGCCCCTCTCACCCCCACTCTTTCTTAGTTTCTGATGATATGACTGTATCTATTGAATAAATAAGTAAATAAATAAATATCCTAAGAGGATATGATGAATAATTTTGTCCAAAAAATCCATTATAGTGGAATGGCTCAATAGAACTAATTAACACATGTATTACCTCATATTTATTTTCTGCAGTGAAAAAAGTTAAAATCTACTTCTTAACAATCTCCAAAATACAATTCATTGTTATTAACTATATTCATCATATTGTATAATATGCATCTTAAAATTACTCATCCTAACTAAAATTTTGTATCATTTGACCAATACCTTCCAAATTCCTCACTCACTCAGCCTCTAGTCACAACTATACTCTTTATTTCTATGAGTTCAACTTTTAAGATTTCATATATAAGTGAGAACATGTGGCATTTGTCTATCTATGTCTTGCTTATTTCACTTATTATAATGTCCTTCAAGTTCATCCATAACAGGATTTCTTTCTTTCATTCTTTCTTTTTTATGGGTAAACAGTATTCTACTGTGTATATGTACCAGATAAATCGCTTTGTGCAGTATGGACATTTTAATGATATCAGTTCTACTAATCCATGATTAAGGGATGTTTTACCATTTGTTTATGTCAACTGCAATTTTTTTCATCAGTGTTTTTTAGTTTTCCTTGTAGAGATCTTTCACCTCCTTGGTTAGATATATTCCTAGGTATTTTATATTCTTGTAGCTATTGTGAATGGTACTGAGTCCTTGATTTGACTCTTAGCTTGACTGATATTAGTATATAGAAACGCTAATGATTTGTATTCATTGATTTTGTAACATGAGACTTTGCTGAATTTATTTACCAATTCCAGGAGTCTTTTGGGGGCAACTTTAGGGTTTTCTAGATATAAGATCATATCATCAACAAACAGGTATAGTTTGAGCTCCTCTTTCCCAATTTGTATGCCCTTTCTTTCTTTCTCTTGCCTCATTGCTCTGGCAGGGACTTCTAATCTTATGTTGAATAGATGTGGTGACAGTGGGCACTCTTGCATTGTTCCGGTACTTAGAGGGGATGTTTTCAACTTTTCCCCATTCGGTATGATTTTGGCTGTAAATTTGTCATATATGACCCTCGTAATTTTGAGGTATGCTCCTTCTATGCCTAGTTCATTGAGAGTTTTTATCATGAACATGTGCTGGGTCTTGTCAAATGCTTTTTATACATCTATTGAGATGATCATGAGGTCTGTGTTTTTGTTTCTGTTTATGTGGTGAATCACATTTATTGATTTCTGTATGTTAAATCCCCCTTGCATCCCTGGGATGAAACCCAGTTGATCATGGTAAAGTATCTATTTGATGCGCTATTGAATTTGGTTTGCTAGCATTTTGTTGAGGATTTTTACATTTGTCCATTTCCTCTAGGTTTCTACTTTGTTTGTGTAGAGGTTTTCATAGTATTCATGGTTGATATTTTGTTTTCCTGCAGTATAAGTTGTAATGTCTCTTTTTTCGTTTCTTATTGAGGTTATTTGAGTCCTTTCTGTTATTTTTCTGATTAATGTGGCTTGTGGAATGTTGATTTTGTTTATCCTTTCAAAGAACCAACCTTTTTTTTTTTTTTTTTCTGGGACAGAGTCTCACTCTGTTTCCCTGGCTAGAGTGAGTGCCGTGGCGTCATCCTAGCTCACAGCAACCTCAAACTCCTGGGCTCAAGCAATCCTTCTGCCTCAGCCTCCCGAGTAGCTGGAACTATAGGCATGCGCCACCATGCCCGGCTCATTTTTTTTTCTATATATTTTTAGTTTTCCAATCAATTTCTTTATATTTTTAGTAGAGACGGGGTCTCGCTCTTGCTCATGCTGGTTTTGAACTCCTGAGCTCAAACAATCCGCCC
>CAUYSK010075829.1:0-87987 GCA_963575035.1 Avahi laniger
TCTCACTGGGTTTTCATAACAAAACTATGCAGTAGGTAGAAGAGCTGAGGTCATTAGTGTTTTATTAAATAAGTAAAAACAGAGGAATGGCATTCATCTAAGGGGACTGCCTTACCATTTTGTTTTTTTTTTTTTTTTTGAGACAGAGTCTCACTCTCTTGCCTGGGGTGAATGCCCTGGCATCAGCCTAGCTCACAGCAACCTCAAACTTCTGGGCTCAAGCGATCCTCCTGCCTCAGCCTCTCAGGTAGCTGAGACTACAGGCACGGGTCACCATGCCCGGCTAGTTTTTTTTCTATTTTTAGTTGTTTGGCCAATTTCTTTCTATTTTTAGAAGAGACAAGGTCTCACCTCTGCTCAGGCTGGTCTCGAACTCCTGAGCTCAGAACTATCCTCCCGCCTCGGCCTCCCAGAGTGCTAGGATTACAGGCGTGAGCCACCGCGCCCGGCCTGCCTTACCATTTTTAATCACCTACTTTGAGTCAGGAATTGTGCTAGCTGTTCTGCTAGTATTATTTAATCCTCATAACAACCTATGAATTCGATGATAGGGATCTTACAGTATAGAGGAAGAAGGTAAGTTTCAGGGAAATTAAATAATCTATCCAGGGTCTTGCTGCTGGTGAGTGGAGCCCATCTGGTCTGAAGCCCATGCTTTTTCTAGTCCATTCCAACTATGCCTCGTTACAATCAATGTTCAGCTTGATAACTTCTATGTCTGTTTACAATCCATATTTAATTTTTAGTGCATCAGAGGATTTGAGTGTGGGATACATCAGAACTGATGCAGATTTGACTTATTGGAGCCCAGCTTCACTATATACTGACTTTAATAATGAAATGGTAAAAATCCGCACATTGGCATTTTTATAGCAATTGAGATGTTTCAATCAAGAAGAAAGTATTGGGTTGGTGCAAAAGTATTAATATAACATGAGAAAATTAAGATATTTAAATTGAACAGGTATTTGTAGAACACCTGTATTTGCTAGACATTGTGATTGGTGTTTTCTTGTATCCTATATCATGATTTTTAAACACCCTTAGAGGCCTTAAATTATTGCTTGTTTACAGATAGTGAAACTGATCCTCAAAAAAGAATAAATGACATGGGGAAGGGTACACAGCTCATAAGTAGAGCTGGATACGAACTGGGGTCTTTCAACCTCATGTCCATTGCTCTTTCTGACAGTGTCAGTGTCAGTGTTCACTGCTTACGGCACACTCTGTTGTTCCTGTGGTCACTCTGCTGTTCCTCAGCCCACCATCAGCCCAGCACATTGCTTGCTATTTACATACTCTCACTTGTGAATTTCAGATAATTTAAGCATCAACCCAGAAAGCATTTCCTCAATCGTAACTACAATTGTCTGCAGGAAATCATGCATCTAAAGGAGGTATTATATTATGCAGTCATTAGCATCTTGTTTAGGAACCTCTGCTTTTTGGAATTAATTTCACAGAAAGCAATGAAGTTATCTATCAAGCATTTCTGAGAAATAAATACAAAAGATGGATACATGTAGTTCAAATCAGGATAACTCATTACATCTGCAATGGGTATTTAAGAAGTCCTGAGGTAATTGAACATAATGATTGTGTTGCTGTATCTGAAGGGTTTCACTGACACTTGTTTTGTTTGTGTTTTGCCTGATCCCGTAATTGCAGAAATATTCTCCCATGGTGATTAGTTCCCAGTTTAAAGTAGACTATTTCATTAAAGGTAACTATAATGAGACCAGTGAGGACCCAAGCTGCGTGCTTTAACAATAGTAATTCCCTCTTCATTTGCAGCTTCACCATGTGCACACAGAATGGTGTGAGTCAAAGCCTTCAACTCAAGGCCTGTTTGAATTGCAAGAAAAGAGGAGGCCGAATTACTTTGCCTTTAAGGTCTGATTCAGCCTTAGCATTGTGTGAGTCTTTGGAATATTCACCAAATGGAAGTTCAAAAATTGATTCGGCTTTCACACTGAGAGGGAAGAATGCCCACAGTTGAATAAAAGATTAGAAGCTGTGGAGAGGAAATCGTTGTCTTGAGTGAGTTCTTTTATTGGAAATCAGCCTTGGACTACTGGACAGGAAATTAAGTTCTTGCCTGGGTCATTAATCATTGTGCCGATTTGAAAATTGGCAGAGGGGGCAGGTAGCTATATTTGAGGAGGAAGGAAGGAGTGGGTGGAAAGAGCTCTCCTAAAAGCTCCCCGGTCTGAGTGGGCATTAGCCAGCAAAGATAGGCTGATATCAGTCACCCGCGTCTGGTGGAGGTGTCTAGATATTTTTGCCAACTCTCCTAATGGTTCCCACACATCTCCTGCCCAAACCCGCTTCCCACTTCTACCAAGAGGAGGAAAATAGAAAGAGCCATAGGATTTTCACTGAGCAAGGGCAGAGAAGTGATGGTCTAACGGAGGTCACAGTTCCCTGGTTTAGCGCGAGAGAGGAAGTCAAGATAAGGATATTCTTTATTTTTTGTCAATGTTAACATCGATAAGAAACCAAAAAAACAAGAAAAAACATGGGCAATCGGTTATGTCCGTACAGCCTGTGCCCCTCAAAACCACTCCATCTTTTACCATGTCCTGTTTCTCCTCCTGCCAAGTGGAACCCCACTCGGGGCGGGGGGGATATCTTCTACCTCATAAAGTTGGAGCTTTTCTCTGCATCTGTTCATTGGGCTGGAAAAATATAAAGACCATCTTAGTTTTCACTTTTCTACCCTCCCTTCCCCTAATATTTGACTATTTTAGAGTATTCACACTTTTCTATTTATTTTTCCTGTAAGGTGAGAAGTTTTGGTAAATAAAAACTTGGCAGCAGGTTTTATTTCCACAAAAATAATTTTGACATCTTCAGGGTGTCATGTGTCACAAAGCTGTTCCCAGGAGAGTCTAAATATACTTCTGGGCTTTCTCATCACTCATTAGAACTGCCTAGAAGATTTGCCCCCCTCGGGGTATAGATTGACTAAGTCTTCTATAAAGCTCTCTCTTTTCTTATAGATTTTTCTGATGAGAATGTGGCACAATTAAGTTGGAAATCGAAGTATTTGGATTGCTTACAGTTCGTGTGGGTTTTTGCTCTTTGTCCCTCTCTCAAGACACCTGCTTCGTTCTGACTGTAATTTCACAATGTTCTTGACTGCTCAAGGCAGGTCCTCTGCATCCCTCACGCATCCTGCCCTGAATCATCTCCCGAGCAGTCCGGCAATAGACTTCGCTCCCCTCTCTACAGGTTGCACACCAGCCTGTGTGGAGATCCCAGTCTTCGCTCCACGATGGTCACAGCTGCTCCCGCCCCCATTATTTATACCAACAATAAGCCCCTAGAGATAATCTCCAACACTGGGGAGGAAAAAAATATCAAATATAACCAGGTTAAATGTCATTGTTGGCCCAGGAAGAGCGTTTGGGGCAGCAAAGGATGTAGAGCATGAGATCTGCTGCCGTGAGCCACCTCTTCTTACAGGAGGTCACACAGGCTGGCAGTATTTGGGGCTCTTTTGAATTAGAAAGAGGAGGTGAGGTTTCTACTTTATTGGACTTTGTATACCTGGCTCAGGAAGTGACACAAGCTACTCCAGAACTCACGAAGTCCTGACTTGAAGTGCTGGTTCACAGCAATGCCTACAGGAGCCTCAGTCTTCTCATGTGACACTTGGCCTCGGACCCTGGCTTCCAACATCATGACAACTTCTCATCGTCAGACCCACCCTCTGCCACACTGGACACTAGGGAACTGTCCTGGAAACTTTCTTCCCACTCTCCCCGATGTTCCGTTTCGCCTGGCTTTCCTCTGTTTTCTCTCTTCGTTCTCTGTCTTTTTTGGTCAATCTCTGCTAAGGTTCATCTCACCTTGACCTTAGTTAGTGCCTGTTAGTTTTTTTCTCTCTCTCCATCTCCCGCACCCCTTCTTTCCTCTTCATGTCTCCCTCTCTCCTCTTTTCCATCTCCCCCAGAAAACCTAACCCTCACCCCGTCCCTGTCACCTCCTACAGGTTTGACTCTTTAATCTTGACTTCTGCCATTCCAAAGCTCAGCAGCCTACTCAGCACACTTCAGCTTTCTTATTTTATTATCATCTCAGCCTCAGCTTCTCTAAAGAAAAAACTTTTCTCCCCTAAACTAGCCCCTCCTCTGCAGTGTCTCTTTTTGTCATTGTCGTTTTAATCCATGTCCTAGACCACCATTGGTCACTGGTACTCCTTCATCATGTCAGTGCTTTCAGGAAGGAGCCTGAGCAGGCTTCTAGGGCACAGGCAAGATTGGCCAGCATAGGAACTTAGAAATGGCAGGTTCCATCTGTGTAGCACTAAGTGCCAAGCACCACACTGAACTCTTTCTGGGCTTTCTCTATTTAGTCTTCACGGTGTCCTATCAGACGGTGCATCGGAGGAACCGTGCTCTACCCAGGGGATGGGAATAGGCATTATTCTTCTCCTCTTCCTCTCCAGACATCACAGGACTGTGTGCTTTGGGACAGGAAGGGTTCTAAATCTAGGTTGCTTGGTGGGGGCACTCACTTGGGGAATTCGTTTGGAGACTTGTGTCTTCTTCCTCTTTTATCCTCTCTTTTTGGAGTGCTAAGACTTTCTGACGTGCCTTCCTTTGGGATACACCTTTGGCTCTGCCCAGAGAAAGAATGAGAAATGCCTGTCTTGGCAGAGGCTTTGCCACTAGGTCTTAAGAGAGAACAAGGCCAGGCGCGGTGGCTCACATCTGTAATCCTAGTACTCTGGGAGGCTGAGGCAAGAGGATCACTTGAGCTCAGGAGTTTGACACCAGCCTGAGCAAGAACATCACCCCATCTTTAGTAAAAATAGGAAAAAATAGCCAGACGTCATGGTGTGCACCTGTAGTCCCAGCTACTCAGGAGGCTGAGGCAGGAGGATTTTTTGAGCCCAGGAGTTTGAGGTTGCTGTGAGCTAGGCTGACACCATGGCACTCTCCCGGGCAACAGAGCGAGACTCTGTCTTAAAGAAAAAAGAGAGAAAGAAAGAGAGAGAACAATAGAGTAAGCCAGGAAGAAATTCAGTCTGCTCTGACCACTTGGGTCTGAAGTCCTGAACGCTGGTGCTCCTCCATTCAGCAAATGCAGTATTTATCGTGCAGAGGTGTGCTGGGTAGCACTCTAGAGATGCAGCCCAGCCCTACTCTCACATGACTGGGAGAAATACACTTTATACAACCGGTTTTACAGTTAAGATTCAATTGAAATTGTGGTAAGTGCTACAAAAGCATGGCAGGCAAAAGCCCTCATAGGTTGGGATTTAGCTGTGCTGTCCCTGGGCCTCCCATCTGAGGACTGTAAGTGCAGGGCGGCAGCTGGACAAGGTGCTTGTCAGGTGGGCAGGAGAGTCGTGGGGGCAGTTCGTTTGTGTCAGTCCTTTCTCTCAGCATTCCGATAGATCGAGTCCACGCTCTCCTTCAGTCTTCCCACCTGTCACCAAGCCTGTCAGACTGTCCCTGCTGTGTGTCCTTCCTACCCACGCCTCTATCTGTGCCCACAGGTATCCTCACCCACTTCCATTTTTTCTCCTCACTCTTCCACCTCCATGTCCTTTCATTATCTAAAGCCCAAACCACCTCCAGGCCCTCCCTAATATCCCAGTATTTCTTCTCCTAACAATGCCATTGTGATCTGTCCCTCCTCTAATTGTTTACACCAGGAGTTCTCAAAGGGGAGACCTTGTCACCTGGGAACTTGTTAGAAATGCAGGGCTTAGTCTCCACCCCACACCTTCTTCGTCACACTCAGGTGGGACCCAGCAATCCATGTTTTCACGAGCCTTCCAGGTGATTTTGATGCACACTAATGTTTGAGAACCACCAGTTTATGTGTCTCCTTTAGAATTTGACTGTGTGTTGCCTTTTCTTATTTCATGTTTCATAGACAAGATTAACATTGTGCCTCCACTATGAGATCGTAAGTCCACTGTTTTGCTCACGTTTATGTTTTTACAGAGTGTGAACGTTTAGCAGTTTAATATGCATTTGGATAGATTGCTGAAAGCTGTTCCAGTCAATTTTCACCTTCTGTATCACTAATAATTTCATCTCGATTTGCTTAGGAATTCATGGTATATGTAGAGAAATGTGAAATTCTTCACCACCTCTGAAGCCAGTTGAGATGTTCTCATTGGTAAGGAGTACAATATAACACAGGAAGGAATATAACTCCAAAAACATTCTTTATGGTTTTTTTTTAAGTGTGAGAGAAAATTCTTGAGATTTTTAGATTATGATGATAGAATTAAAGAGGAAGGGAGAAAATCAGAATTATCTCTATGGCATCGATTTGGTGGAAATGATTTAAATAGAGGAATAGATTTTTTTGTGAGCTGTGGCACTTGGTTAGGTTGTGATGTTAGGGTGCAGTTTTGTCAGATTATCTCTCCGTGGAAGCCTATATGGAATTTTGAGGAGTACTGGAAAGGCAGTTAGTTGTTTCAAGAAAGAATAATTTGTTGATCAAACCCAATGCTTGGCCTGTATGATGCTCATAATGTTCCCTTCTTCCTTCCTTTTCCCCTCTTCCCCTCCTGATATATTAAATAAATGTTTGAAATCCCAGTCTTAACTTTTCTCTCCAGAAATAAAAGTATGGGGGAAGATTTTATTTTATTCTATTTTACCCCAATAATACATTCCCTTCCCAACTTCCCTTTTGCAGCCACTTAGATGTATTTATTGTGCCTTTTTTCTTTGGATGTATTTTCTAAAAGTGCAGTGCTTTATGTGCAAATACTTTAAATTTACATAAATTGCATTGTGTTTTAAAGCTCATATTCCTTTTTTTATTCAGTATTATTTTATTTCATTCAGCATTATTTAAATTTTTGTTTCAGTATCCATTCTTGTTGCTGTATGTTTGTAAAGATACGCAGCAGAAATGATGCTGCAGTGAACATCGTCGTGTGTTCCCCTTAGTGTCTTGTGTGAACGTTCCTTTGGGACCTACACACAGGACTGGAATCGCCAGGTGTTGGAAATATACAGAATTAATTTGACTAACTGGTGCCAGATCACTCTCCACAACAGCTGCCCAGCCCCACTCCCACCACAGTCCAACAGAATTCCTTCCCCACGTCAGGAATGTACAGTTTTGCAGTCTAATAGGTATAAAGTAATAGCTCTTAATCTACATTTATTTGACTACTTGAGCTTCCCTTCACGTGCTTTCTAGTGTTTAGGATAGCCTCCTTAGTAAATTGCCTGTTCATGTTCTTTGCCCAGCATTGTATTGGTGGTAGTATTTTTCTTGATATTTTAGGACTTCACCAAATATTTCCAATATCAATCTCTTTTCAGTTTTGGGCTTTGCAAACGTCTTCTCTTCCGTCACCTGCCAACTTTTCCCATAGGATCTTTAGTTGAACAGAAAATTCTTAATCTTGAAAGTACTCATTGTTTTGCCTTATACATTCTGTTTCTGAAGTCCTTCCCTGTCCTTCACTTTAGTGTTTCTCCATAGCGAGCCAGTTTTGCCAACACCAAAGCCTAAGTAGTCTTTTCCACTTGGCTTTTGGTGATATCTTTATCATACACTTCATTCATTCCACAAGATGTTTGTTTAAGTTGAAATGACTCAGAAAGCTAGAAGAATAAACTGCCTCCCAATGACTAGTAGAAATAACAGTCATGAAAATAATGTCAATGTGCTCTTTACCCAGCCTTGGAAAGTTTCAGCCAGACTCTAGTTGGAAATACAGTGTAACTGCTGAAAGAAGCTATGATTTGTTGGCATTGTTTATTCTACCTACCGATTGTCAACCACCAGCCAGTGTAAATTTAGTTCCTATCCCTGTATCTCCTATAGTGATGCTGTTTATCAACTCTGTAATTGTTTTGTATTTATGAATTTATTTATAGGGTATGCAAAATAAACACACTACCCTAAATCAGTCACAACTTAAAAACTGCATAGACATTGGAAAAAATTCAAGCCTATATGTAAATGAAGGAGAAAGAAATATAGAGATTACTAAGTATTTTTTTGCCTAGTAATCTGAGTGCTCTGAAATATCCTTCAAGCTTTGTACGCTGCCTTAAACAGAGTAATAAATAGATAAATATCTTTGAAATTATAATAGTTTGACCAACAGTTAAAATAGGGAGGAAAAAATGAATTTGGCCCATATTTTTAATTCTCATTGAATTCTGATAACAAAAAACGTGATTAATATTATTAATATTAATTCTGTTACTATTAATCGTGGGCATACTGCCTTTTACTGAGCATTATACTTATAATTTAATCCCTGCAACAGTCCCATGAAATAGGTGTCATCATCCTCCTTTTACATGTGAGGACACTGAAGCCCAGAGAAATATCGTCCTCCCAAGGTCACATATCTACTAAGGGACAAGGCTGTTTGCATGCCCCAAAGCTGGGTTCCTGTCCACTACTCACACTGACTCCTGTTAGAGTAAATTAAACCTGTGTTATGTCTCACTAAATGAGGATGTGTTTATGATCAGTCTACTAATTATCTGATGATTGTGCGTCTTATGTCATTGACAGAATATTAGCCATAATTCCCACTCGGCATCTGTACAGGTTCTTAAATGTTATGCATTGTGAAAGTAGCCTTCTAATATCCCTGGCACTTGAAATGTCTTTGGTTTTTCTTTTTAAAGAAATAAAATTTTAAAACCACAAAATGAAAAAGTGGATGCCCTTAGCACAGTATTAGAAATCATAGTTGCTGACTCAGTCATCATTGTTCTTTTTAAATTTCTCCCAGTGACTTCTGTATTTATAAAAAGCCTGATCTTACATTAGAAACAAGAGTATTTTTATTTGGAATGTATCTCTGTTCTCTGACAAAGTCACTCCTCTCTAAAAGTACTTTTTCTCTCCAGCCTTGTTTATCCCATCAGACATTCCTGCCAGAAGCAGCCCTGTTTACATAACTGCCCTTGTTGGAATGTTTTACTGAGCGCCATCGTACCCGTGCAGCACGGCCTGTTTAACACAGAATAGGGTCACAACCTGAAAGGCACTAGAGAATGCTCAGTAAGCTACATCTGCGGTGAATAAAAGCGGAGGCATTTGGATGAAAACGAAGTGTTGGAAGACCGGAGCAAGAGCAGGGGCGTTTTTGTCAGCAAAGACTAAAGAAAACAAAAGGAGAGAGAGTAGATCTTTTGTGAGGGGGTGGAAGGGAAAACCATTCGCTGGTTTTGGAGTGGGACAAAGGTATGTATTGACTGAAAGCATGCTCTTTCATTAAACACTTTAACAAAGATGGAGCTGCAGGTCAACGGAACAACAGCAGGGCTTATTTGCTCCTTCGTTTTTTAATTAAAAGAAAAAGATTTAGCAAGAATAAGGGCTCTGTAATGTAGGGCCTTTTCATTTTACTGGACTTTCGATTTTTGCTGCAGTTTTGACTGGTTCCTAATAAGTGTAGGACCCCAGGCCACTGTCACTGTGGTCACAAATAAATTATTAGAGGAATTATATTTTAAGCATGAGCCATTTTAATTGAAATTGCTCTTCAGTTGAGCAGAGGGTTTAGTAAGTAGCTTGTCACAAAGATCACACTTGGTATTTCCCAATCTTTATCTTTTCTAGAACTGGAGTCTCCAACCAGGTAGCAGTAAGCCACCCCAAACACCTTCTGCATTTCTCTCTCCTCTCTTCTTCCTATCTACCCAACTGCCAGTTGTGCTATTTCTTTATCTATGTCGAGTTTGGAATACTTTTGATGTTTTAATTCTTTCAGGATTAAGTTCTAAGAAGGAGCTAACACCTTTCTCCCATACAGTAAGAAAATCAGAGTAATACATGATTATACTCCTTTTCACTGGGGACAAGTGTGTTACCTCTCACACTTTGACTTCTCTCTGATATATTGTGTTCACTGAGCTCTTCTCATGTGCCACTTACTGTGTTAACCCCTTTACATATGTTAAGTGATCCTAATTAAGTCTGATGTTGTTAGTACTGCCCTGTGTTACAGAACTGGGAAGCAAAGCGAGGTGTAGCAGGTTATGAGTGTAACCAGAGTTGCATGGTAAGAGGGAAAGCCAGGATTTGAACCCCAGAGATTAATGCACTAACTGCTGTGCAAAGATCTGGAGGCAAAATGATAATCCGCGAGTACTGCTGAATCGGAAGTTAACAGCTCTGTGCTGAGCCGTGAGAACAGAACATGTCTGCCGCCAGGGCTGTCCTACCTTAGCCTTGTAGCAAATGCAAGACTTTCAGAAGTTGCCTTGCTTTTTTCTTTTCTTTTCTTTTTTTTTTTTTTAATACTTGTATTTTTTTAGAGCAGTTTTAGGTTCACAGCAAAATTAAGAGGAAGGTACAGAGATTTCCCATATACCTTCTGCCCCCAAACATGCAGGCCTCCACCATCAACATCATCCTGCACACGGCGGCATATTTGGTACAGTCCCCAAATGTACACTGACACATCAATCCAAAGTCCATCATTTACATTAGGGTTCATTCTTGCTGTGATACATCCTATGGGTTTGGACAAGTGTATAATTATAGGTATCTACCAGTACAGTAACATACAGATTATTTCCGCTGCCCTAAAAACAACCTCTGTGTTCCACCTATTCATGCCTCCCTCCCCTCTTATTCCAGGGAACCACTGATCATTTTATTATCTCCATAGTTTTGCCTTTTCTGGGTATGTCATACAGTTGGAATCACACACTGTGTAACTTCTTCAGATTGGCGTCTTTCACTTAGCAACATGCATTTAAGTTTCCCTCATGTCTTTGGACAGCTTGATTGCCTTGCTATTTGTAGCTAAAAGAATTTGGTGAAAATGTATCCCGAACCTTTGCAGAAATGCAGTGCAGGGACATATACACTATGTTTTTATTTTGTGTCTCTGCTAGCTTTCCCACATCCAAGGAGTGCACTAAGCCATGGTGGGTGTTAGAATTTGGACTGTCCTTCCACCCGCCTTTGATAATGCTGTGTCTGCTCCACTGCATACATTTAAGAAACCATTCGTGTTTCTGGACATGGAGTTTTAATCACTCAGTTTTGGCACCAAGGTTAAAAACTAAATCTCTTATAATCAAGGCGCTTTTTTTCCTCATGAAAACCACAGCTTGAGCAGCTGCTCGTATTATTGTCTCTCCTCTGTGGTCCCACTGGTGTGTGGGAGTTTACTGTTGGGCTGCGGAGAAGGGAGCAAGTAAGAAGCCAAGAATGGGGTCAGGTTTCAATAGAGAAATAATGGTGGAATGTTAAAATTCTTGAGTGTTTTCCTCACCATCCTCACACTTTGGACATGCAGTTTGGCTCTCTTTTTTCCTTTTTAAATACTTCCATAAGCCATGGAAGAGAACCATAAGAACCATAGAATTGAAAACTCCTAGGCCTCGACTGTGATGGTACACAGCCTGCCTCCATTTCTGCCTGTAGTTGTAAAATGACAATGTAGCTTTAAAGTCTGTGTTATGTATATCCATCTTTTGTCCATCTGTGCTGGTGTGGTCTTTATTTTATTTTTTGTTCTGGTTTGAAATCATATTTATCTGTATAAATGTCTTTTTCTTGGGTTGCTTTCTATGTCCCATTGTCTTTTTTTTGATCTGTCTGTTTCCATATTTCCCTTTCTCCCCATTTTCCCTTTTCTGCTCTCTGTTTTCTATTCACCTTTGTTTTCCTCTTCACTTTTCATACCAAATGACTTAAAATTCTACAAATAAAAATGAAAGTTTAATTTTTGCTCTTAGATTTTTAATATAGATAGATCATTTTATATTTCTCCAGAAGGATTCTACCTCAAATAAAATTGCTTTTTATAAGAACCTTGACTTTTTTCTTAACGTAGTTCTTTGATCCTTAATAGAAACAGCTGCTCCATCCAAGCTGCCAGTTACAGTGTCAGACATTATAAAAGGGTGGCTGGGTTCTGATTCCACAGAATGCGGTGAATTCCCAGGGACACCATGAAAATTCACCCTGAGTTATACTTAATGAAGATAAGCTTTATCATTTAGCCAATTGCCAGGGTCATTTGGGGGGTTAAATGAAACACTCTGAATAGCCCTCCGAACGGTGTCAAAGAAGTGTTCATTGCATATATAAATAGTAAATGACCCTTCTTCCTACCAACTTTTTTGATATTTTTTTCAATAATAGACAAGGCCCATCCAGCTCCTCATCCTGTTGTTCTCATCCCAAGGAGGTGTTGGTGGTTTTTGGAAGCTGCATAATAACGGTGGTTTTGGGGTCAGAACACAAGTTACTCTCCTGGATTTGCTCCTGCCTTGCTCCAACCAAAGGCAAATTCCTTAACATCTGCAGGCTTCAGTTTCCTTATTGGTGAAATCTCTAGTAGTCCCTGCCCACCTCCATGGATTGTTGAATGAGGTGATGTGTGTGAGGCTACCTGTAAAGAATGGTCCTGAGGTGACTCTAGTCCAGAGGGTCAAGCTCACTCTTTTCTGTTTTGTCTTTACAAATCTGCCAGAGTCTCCTTCTGAAGAAGTTGGTCATTTGGTTCATGATTCTCTCATAATTTTTTGTCAGTGCTGACATTGAACACATTCTGGCCTTCAGAGTCAGGCAGGATCTCCCACCCTTTATGACTGGTTTTTTTTTTGGCAGGTCAGTAGAAGTAAAGGGAGCCCAGGTGCACCTAGGTAGAGCCCTGTCAACTGAATAAGTCTTAGATAAGCTTACTGATAACACTTATCCTAAAAGCTATAAACAGAGGCCTTGCACTTCAGGGCCCTGGTCTCAAATGAAGGGAGAAAGAAGGGTTCCTGGAGCCTAGACTTCCCACCTAAATTTCTTGAACATTTCTTGAACAACATTTACCCACTCACATATAGCATCAACTAGATCAGTTATGTTATAAGACCTTGGTCCAACCACACCTGTGCCCTACTCTCTGTAGAAATGCAGAGTGGTCCTTGAACTAGATGAGATTTTTTATTTGAGCCAACTATTAAAAACCATTAAAAGTTGGATACATGTACATAAAAATCCAGATTTCCTGCCCCTGGGAATCAACAGGTGCTAGAGCTCTGAGGTCACCATCTCCACCTTTTTACCAGTTTTACCGATTTACAAGACTTTCTGGTCCTGTAAATATGTGAGTTTGAGCCTTCCCAAAATATATATTTCTCCTGTTCTAAATGCCTACTCTTCAAAGAAAGCATTTATTAAGTTTTTAGTATGAACTCAAACTCTGCTATCAGAGAAACAGCGTAATTCCTGCTGTCAGGCTTTGTGGCATAACTAAGAAAATTAGAAAATAGTACAAAAGCAGGTGCAATAAGCAGGGAATAATTAAACATTAAGCTCTGATAATAAATGAAGATCATGGGCTAAAGTTGTCAGGGAAAGCTTCAGGGATGACATTGGACTTGAACTGATACTTAAAATTCCTTCCCTTCAGTCATCGTTTGTTAGGTACCTACGATGTGTTGTGCCCAGTATTGGGCACTGGGAATAGAAAGGTGATTGACGTATCCCCTGCTTTCTTAAGAGAGGTTACTGTTTAGTTTACAAAGATGAAGAGTAAACAAATAAGGACAATAAAATATTATTCATGCTTGGATAAAAATCTGTAGATAAGATTATGAGATCACTGAAGAGCATGTGGTCAATTGTATACCTGGGATAAGATTTTTTTTAACAGAGTAGGTGATAAGTGAGTTGATTTTGGAAGATTATTTATTGACCGGATCTGGGAATAGAGGAGAGGTATTTTATGCAGTGAGTTCAGTATGAGAAGAGGCATAGTTCACTGTGGACAGACCTAGATGGGTTTTAGCATGCTAAGAGGAGAGTAAGAGCCAGTTCTTGGAGGGCCTGTGTACATATCTCCCATGTGCCGCCTGTCCCCAAATCCCTCTCTACTGCCCCTACCCTGCAGAGGCTAACCTGTAGGGCTAACTCAGCAGACTCTCACACCCTTTGGTTTCCAGGTGAGTTCATCCAATAGATAGATAGCCCCAGCCAGAGATGGCCAGGAAGAAAGTGAGGTCAATTCTTTATTCTCTGTTGGCTTCCTCCCCTGAAAGATCACCTGAGGCCAGCTGCATCTCCCCTTCTCAAAGCCACTTTTATCCTTCCAGTAACTAGTTCCTCCCCTTGTCCCTTCAGGCCAGTGGTGATGACACCTTCTTCTCTGATATTTCCCCAGGTCATCACTGTGGTTCCTCTGGAGCCCACCCACACCCTTACCAATAGTCCCGCTGTAGATAAATCCTGTGCAAATTATCCTGTATTGAAATATGATCAGATTTTAATTTTAAGCAGTGGTTTAGAGCGTGGTTTCCTGGAGTGGTTATATGCTTTGATCTTTTGTGCTGAGATTTGTTCCTTACCTCCCTTTTTCCTCCACTACTCTTCCACTCCTCTGCCAAAATCATAATTTTAAGATCTCACTAGATTTCGTTTTGGAATAGGGAATGCCATGGTATAGTATTTCAAGTTTGTGTTTTTATTTTTAAAACTATAGTTAAGATTAGCAGAAAATTCAAAGATTCGTAATAAGAAAATGAACAGAAATTTTTATAGAATATGAAATATAAATTACTTATGAAAATAATTGTACCCTCCTTTATAATAAGAAAAATGCAATTAAAATCTTAATGAGATACTGTATTTTCACCTATGAGATTGACGCTGGTAAAAAAAGTTTGGCAATAAACTATTAATACGAAAGACATAGGAAACACATTGTAAGTGGAGGTGTAAGTGGACACAAACTTACACTTAATTTGACAATATGTATCAAGAATAAAGACTCACCTTTGGTTCAGCAGTTCCTCGTTTAAGCATTTTCCCACCAGTGTACTTGGATTAAGTACACAAAGCCTTCAGCACGAGAATATTAACTTCAGTATCACTGTGGCTGCAAAAGATTGGAATAAATATGAACGTCCATCCATAGGGTACTGTTTAAATTAGTTATGGTATATGCATGGGGTGGAATACAGTGCAGCTCTTAAAAAGAATGGGACAGATTTTTATGCAGTGAGGAAATAACCAGAACTCTACCATTTGTTTTAGAAAGGTTGGCATTGTATGTGTACACTGTATCGGATACTGCCTCTGGACAGATGCACAAGAGAATGACAGCAGCTGCTTTAGCAAGGAGATCTGAGAATAAGATCTGGAAGAGAGACTGACTTTTCACCCTACACCTTCTAGTCCTATTAGAAGGTTTTGGCACTTACATTAAGTAATCTTTAAAATTCTTCACATTACTCAAGAAAAGGGAAGCTAAGTAGCGTTCACTGTTGATGAAGGGCTTAGGTACATGAGTTTTCATACACTATTGATGAAAATGAACATTTCATAAACTTTCTAAAAGGCAATATATTGGTTGATGCTGTTCAAAACAAGGTGCTGTATATCTTACCTGGCAATTCTACGTTTGCATTTTAATCCTATAAAACTCTAGCCTGCATGCATACATAAGATGAAAATACAAAAGTGCTTTTGAACTTAGGTATTATTTTATAAGTGAAGATTCCTGCCTAGGTTTATTTACCTATTGAAAAATGGCAACTGGTTTGTTGTTTCTGTCACTTGAGAATTGTTCATTTCTTCACATTTGGAAATGGCCCAGTGGTTTTAAGGTCCAGTTATTTGAGCCATTTAAAATGCATTTCATTCATGCAACTGACTGGAAACCATCTAACTTGATGTCTATGGCCTGTCTCTGAAAGAAAAGAGAGAAGAAAAGTTTGTTTATTCGTTCATTCATTCATACACTGTTTAGTAAGCACCTACTTTGTGCCATGTGTAGTATGTTGCTGAAGGTACCACACGGACCCGGTGCCTCCCCTTAGTGGCATCTTCAACATTCCCGGGTTCCCTTTTCTTAAGCTTTTTACCCACGTTAGCCATTCTTAGGTTGCTTTGGTGTTCCGGTGCCATTTTTGTGACTGTTGCTTTCTTTTCTATTTTATCATTTGGGGCTGGTTTCTGCAATGTTTTTCTGCTCCCAGTAACGGAGGAGACATCAGTAGAATGTTGTTCACTTGAGTTACGGGCCCACAGATGGATAATGCAGACGTCAGCTCTCATTCCATTTCTTTTTATTTTCACACGTAAAGTGGACCCCTGTGCTGAAGAGATGGCGGACAGCAATAAACCATAGCTGTAAAAGAGGATTCACCACAGGCCGGCTCATTGCCAATGGTGGTGGGGACCCGCGAAGCACAAGTCCTGGGGAGCCCTGTCTTTGCTGGCAGCGTGGGACGGACTTCCCGCTGACCATTGACCGTAACTCCCCAGCCAGCAGCAAACTGAACGGACCCAAATTCCACCACCTCTAACGCTCCCTCTCATTTCTACACATCTCAGCATTGTTGCTCTTGCTTCTTAATTAGCAAAATCTAGGGAGAGCGTGTTGTAGTATAGCCCCTTCAGGGTCATACAGGCTCCACGTGAAACTTGGATGCCAAAGGGAGGATTTGGAGCCTCTTAGCTGTGCTTTGCACATTATCCGTCGTGAGGTAAATCAAGTGATTATCTTGAGGGACTCACACAAAATAGGTGTCGGTTATTTCATAATATTAATCATGAAACAGAATTTTAGGCATACATCATGAAATATAGCATCCATCTTTGCTTTTTAAAAATGTCCTTAAATTTATTTTAACTGTGATTGGTGAGCATGTCATCAGTGTTGAATTCGTTTTCCTGGGAGTTTCAGGGCCCTGCAGATGGAAGCGTTCTCACAGTGGAGACTTTTTATGAAATCATCAAAGCTATCAGAAGACAATGCAGCTTCCTCCCTCTCCAAGAACAGAGTTTGACAGTAACATCTCAGAACAGATGTTTCAATAATCTCCAAATTTTTTTATTTGATGACACAAAGACTCTGTTATTCGTGAAATGGTCCGTTAAAAAATTAGTTCCTCCGTGAGGGGATTGTGGGAATATGTGTCATGTAAATTGATTTCACTTTAGGCAGGGAACTGGCTCTTAACTCTTAAGATTGTCTCCAAGGTTTGACTCTAGCAAGTGCCAATTTCCAGGCCACAGCAATCACAGAGAAGGTAGTGATATACAGTAGCTCACCATCTTTCCCAGAGTACTTAACGTTGAGTAATCTGAGAATGTCACATCCTTTTATTTCTTTTTTTTTAAAGAAAGGAGCTAAGTAAAAGTTTGTAGAAATCTGGTCTTACAAAACACAGTGAGAAAATGTGGACATTCATGCTTCCTGGTTATTTGCATTATTCCCCTAATACAAGTCCACCTCTACAGTTTACACTTGTTGATTTTAGATTCCTATTTAAAGGGAAAACTGCCACTCTAAGACAAACGTGGGCAGCTTAGGATGTGGTTTCAGGTACCTTTTAAGAGACCATTGATGTGACTATTTAGTAGCATGGAATAAAAGGACTGGTCATTTTCACTTCCAGTGTCTTGTCTTGCCACTGTCCTGATCCATACTTTCCATTCCTTCCAACAGGACAGAGGTCAGCACACTGTGGCCTGTTTTTGTAAATAAAGTATTTTGGAACCCAGCTGCCGTCATCCGTTTGCGTATTGTCTATGGCTGCTTTTGCCCTATGTCGCCAGAGATGAGTAGTTGTGAATAGAGACCATTTAACCCACAAAGCCTAAAATATTTACAGAACAAATTTGCCAACCCCTGCAATAGGAAGTCACATAAGAACTATGACCCAGTGTTTAAACATTACTGTAAGTAAACATTTGATAGGTTTTAGCTATTTAGATTTTAAAGGCATTTATGGGGCATAAGAAACACAAAGTAAACAGTATTTGGCTTTCAATAATTTAACATATCAGAGGAGGGCATTTAAAATATAATAGTACATGTCCACAGATAAAGATGTAAACTAAAATCTCCCAGGACAGTACAGAAAAATTACGGAAAAGAGGAGACAGAAGTTAGTTAACTGACTGTTGGGTATTCACTAAACAGTTAAAAGAATGAATGAAAAGACTCTTTATGTGGTGTACAGTATGTTTAAATGTTAAAAATTGTAACCTTTGGTCATATTTAACTGTTACTTAATTTTTTTTCTTATTCTTTCATCTGTGTATGTTAATCATTCTCAGTACAGCTTCTTACAAGTGCTCCACATGTATGTGATTCTGAAGTCTTCCTGTCCAACACGATGACAAACACAGGTGAACCATGCAGCTCAACACCGACACCTTGGCCATACCAAATTTGATTATTCATTTGGTCCATATGCCGAAGTATGTTTGAAGCTGCTAATAGTTCAACATCACAGACACAATAGAAAAATAATTAACAATGCTTAAAGAACAAGAACCCAAGTTGGGAGAAAAAGGGTAAAGGTAGTTAAATGAAGAAACCCCAGACTGTTACTCAAACCAAAATATCAGCAATCATGGCAAACAGAGCAAAAAAGGAAATAGGAGTTCTAAAACTCTTATTTCATGAGAAGAAACATTCTGCCTTGTCAGCAGCTATATTTTTTCCCTAAGAGGACTCTGTCATATAATCTTCCTTTAAGGACTTGAACAGTAAGAGAACGCAGAGATACTCTAGACCTGCACTGTCTAATGCGGCAACCGCTAGCCACACGTGGCTACTGAGCACTTACATCGCACTAGTCTGTAGGGCAATGTTTGATGTATTGGGGTGCGGTGGTACATCTTTGGCCTACGAACGCATTTCTGAAGGGATAGAATGGAAATTAATACAGGCATGTAGCTTTCAGGAGATCTCTTAACTCAGTGATTAAGCATCACAGACTACTTAATGAGTGTATGCCATACATACAAATCCCCCCATCTGAGGAAAATTTTCTAATGTATTGATCACAAATTTAAAATAAATTACATTATTTCATCCTCTTGAAAAGATGATATCATCAGCAGGTTTTCATGAAACTATACCTCGCTTAATGATAGAAAGCTTGAATTGTGTTCAGGTGCAAAATCTACAATTTCTCATTTTTCTAACAAATGAGAAAATATAAATCACAATTTAGCTAAATTCAGTATAACGAGATATTTTATATTCTTTTTTGCCATTAAGTCTTTTAAATTGGTGTCTGTTTTACACTTACGGACCATATCAGTTCAGACTAGCCACATTTTAAGTGGCTCTTAGATATATGTCTCTAGAAGGTAAAAATTTAGATTCTAGCAATATATTTGTTATAAATGTATACAGTCATTTGCACAAGAAAAATTCATATGTTTAACTTCACCGATCTTTAAAGAAATGCAGATTAATACAGAAAAGAGATTCTGTTTAATAACCATTGAATTACCACATATAAAAAACACTCAGTGCTGGCAAGATTGTGATCCAGCTGGGATGTACATGGGCCATTGGTGGAAATACAGATTGGTCCCGATATTTTGGGAGGCAATATAGCCATGCATGTTAAACACAAAGAATTTGTGTGATATCCTTTGATCTGATAATCCTACTTTGGAAAATTTATCCTTTAAAAAGTGAGCCAAAAAGAAAAATCTCTGTGCATCTTGAGAAGAGGAAGAGAAGCTGAGAGTTGTTGAACGGTTACTTGTGCTAAGTACTTTAGATGCATCATCTCATTTAATCCTCACAGCTGCCCTTTGAAGTGTCCCCATTTTACAGGTGAGGAAATAAGGCTCGTAATTTGCCAGTACCATAAAACTCGAAAGTGACAGCGTTTGCATTTAAATTAACCATCGGCCTAACTTAGACTAATCATATAAGAGTAGAAAAATAGTTAAATGCATTATGAAATGCTATGCAAGCATTCTAAGTCTAGTTGTGCGGGGAAATGCTCAGCTATACCAGAGTATAAAATTGTAGATATACTATATTGTTAAGAATTTGTACATGGATTAGGTTAAGAATAGAGCCGTTTAATTTGCTGTGGTGACAGAATTTGAATATTACTTTGAAGTAGCCATAATCTTTCTGATTTTTAAAAAAATTTTGTTATTCAGCCAAGTGTGGTGGCTCACGCTTATAATCCCTACACTTTGGGACGTCCTGACAAGAGGAATGATTGCTTGAGGCCAGGAGTTCAAGACCAGCCTGGGCAATATAGTGAGGCCCCTGTCTCTACAAAAAGTAAGGAAAAATTAGCTGGGCATGGTGGCACATGCCTGGGGTCCCAGCTACTCAGAAGGCTGAGGTAGAAGGATCACTTGAGCACAGGAGTTCAAGGGTGCAGTGAACTATGATCCCATTACTGCATTCCAGCCAGGGTGACAGACATGACCCTGTCTCTAAAAAAAAAAAGTTCTGTTACTTTTTGTGAAAAGCATATCATCTAACATTCCTACTGTATTTTCAAATGTGTTATTCCTACCCCCAAATATTCCTACATGGCATATGAGCTGTTTTGTCATGCCTAGGTGCGTCCTCTGTCTTGTCCTTATCACCTACCCCTTAACTCCTGAAAGCTCCCCCCTCATGGCCCATCCGCAGCAAAACCCCTCTATGCCTAGCCTCTTCTCTGACACTACTTTTATCTTTAAACCCAAACATGGATATGCTGTGAGAGTACTGCGTCCCCTGACGCCCTCTCAGGTCCAGCTCTACTTTTTGCCCCAAAGTAGAGGGGTGTAAGTGCTCTTTTTTTTTCTTCATCATCACCGTTTCCGTTCCACTTCTCTCTTCCCTGAAAACTTTGAGCTCTAACCGTCTTGTCATCAGACAGTATCAGCCGCTGCCGTGTTGTTAGTTACCTGCCAAGCCTGGGATTCCTGCCTCGCGGCTCCGTAATTGTAGCTCCTGACTCCCTGTTGTTCTCTCCAGCAATACGCCTTTCCCCATGCGTGGGCATTTCCCTTGGGGATATGATCCTTCTCACACCCCTGGCTTCTCAGTTCCTTCAGCCACTCACCCCCTCAGCGTTCAGCGCGAATGGTCACCCCCTAGACCACGGCATCACCAACAGCTGTGTCCCTCCGTGGTCTCAGGTGCGTGCACTGATCTCACCCCCTTGCCTGGCTTTTGAGCTCGCTCCCTCCGGGCTCCAAAAGTCAACCTCATCAGAGCCCACCACACTTTGATCCCACTGCTTTCTTCACTGCCCCTCTTCCCGCTCACCCAAGATCTTGTGTCCGTCTTTACGCAGATCAGGGTCCATGGCCAGGTGGCACGTTCATTGCCTTGCCTACGTGCCGGCTCCACTGCCCCTCGCGCTGCTCATACCCACTCGCCAGTTTTAGCCCTGGCCGAATCCAGCTCTCTGCCTACTTTGCGCCAGCCCCTGGGTGTGTGACCTTGGCTGAACAAAAGGACAGCCGCACTCTCTGGTTTCACTTTTGGGGATTTTTAAATTTTTTTTTTTTAATTTTTATTAAGTTATTATGGGTACATAATAGTTGTATGTCTTTATAGGGTACAAGTGATGTTTTGATACAGGTACACAATGTGAATTAATCAAATCAGGGTAATCGGGGTATCCATCGCCTCAGGCATTTATCATTTCTTTGTGTGAGGAACATTCCAGTTCCACTCTTTTAGTTATTTTGAAGTCTACCCTGACTTGTTGATTATAGGAACCTTGCTGTGCTGTCAAACATTGGTCATTCTAACTCTCTCACTAGATTTTTGCGCCCATTAACCATCCACACTTCATCCCCGGCTCCCCGCTGCCCTTCCCAGCCTGTGGTAACCGTCATTCTCTCTGTCTCCACGAGATCAATTGTTTTTAATATTTAGCTCCCACATGCGTGTGAACATGCGAGATTTGTCTTTCTGTACTTGGCTGATTTCACTTAACGTAATGTTCTCCAGTTCCATCCATGTGGTTTTACTGTTCATTCATGACCGTAAACCTCATGTGGGAACTTAATGCTGCCCAGTAGTCACGTTATGTTATTCACTCTCTTTGGACTTTTTTTTTTCCCCACAGTCTTTACCTCTTTAACCCTCCAACCCCTCCTCTTTCAACCTTATTCTCAACTGATACCTGCCTTCCAGCTTTGGCTGGAAAAATCGGAGCAATAAATGGGAGCTTCCACCAGCTCCTGCTGCGGCGTCTCTTGTGGCTGGAAATGAACTACCCATGTGTCAGTCATTCCTCCCGTCGTTAGCGTGCCCCTCTCTGCTGGGCACTCCCGTTAGCATGTGAGCACACTGTTACTTCTCCCCGCAGAGCGAGGGAAACGGCAACACTCCCAGATCCCACATCCACTGCCTCCTGGTAGCCACTGTTCCATACCTCTTCTTCCCTGTTTTATAGCAAAACTCCCAAAATATCACCTGTGTCCATTCTTATTATTTCTGGTTTCTCCCTTCTCTGTCTCTCTTGAATCCAGTTCATTCAGGTTTTTAGGCCAGCTCAGAGTCCCCACTTAAGTACGAGTTGCTGAATTTCACAGTTCTCAGTCCCCATTTCACTGTCTTTTCGGCAGTATTTGGCACCCGCTCCCTCCTCCTGGCAGGAGTCAACCCACCTGGCTTCAAGGCTGCACCTGCTCTCGGTTTTCCTCTCACTGCCCTTGCTATTTCTTCTCAGCCTCTGGGGCTCCGACGTAGACCTCACCTCTGTCCACACTCAAGCCTGAGGTCATCTTCATCAAAGTGTCATGGTTTTAAATAGCATCTGTGTAGTGGTGACTCTCAGATTTATCATTTCTAGCCAGACTTCTCTCCTGACCTCCACACTTACATGCTCGTCTAAGAACTTTCTGGATAGCTCCGTTTGCATGTCCAGTGGATATCTCTCACTTAACCATCCAGCCTGAGCTCCTGGTCCTGCCTCCAAACCTGCCCAGTCTCTGTCAGTGGCAGCTCTGTTCCTTCGGCTGCTCAGGCCAGATTCCTAATGTTTTCTCGCCACTTCCCAACCCCTGACATGTCCTTCCTGAATTACTGGAGGAGCCTCCTACCTGGATCTCTGCCTCGACACCTTGCACCTTTCAACTCTTCACAACACGGCAGCCAGAGAGAGCTTTCTGTGGCATTGGTTAGATCACCTCTTCTCCACATATATCCGTTCCTCTCAGGTGAAAAGCTCTAATTCTTTAAAAGCCATACACAATCTGACCACCTGTTACCACTCCTTCTTTCTCTTCCCTCTTGCCCCTTACCCCACTCCAACCACACTGGCAGTTTACCAGGCAGGAACTCCCCCCCCCAACCTGAAGGTTTTTGCACAAGCCGTTGCCCAGGTTTAAATTCTGAGACCTCCACCCCCAGCTACCTAGCACGTCTCTCCCTTACCTGCACCAAAGATCACCTTGTCAGCAGTAGCGACTCTGGTCCCAAGCTCTCTCCACCCCCCTCACTCTGCCCTGTTTTTAATAACACTTCTCACCTTCTGACATATTATACACTTGCTCATCTATTGGATTTATTATCCATCTCCCCCTGGAATGTAAGCTTTGGGAGGACAGAGATTTTTGTCCATCCTGTTTGTCAATGCATCTCCAGCATCTAGAATAGTGCCTCTGCCTCGTAGTTGCTAAAAAAAAATGTGTTAAGAATATGAATGAAAGTTTTCCTGTTTCTGCCTGAGAGATCTGCCTCATGATAGTTTTTAGTTCCTTTTTAAGTTTCTCAAGTATTAATTACCCTGTAAACAGGATTCAGAAAACAGCTACTGAAAAGCACTGTGTCCTTGACTTGATTACATGTGATCTTTTATTCTGAACTGAAAACAACTCCTCTAGAGTGGACCAGCAGTGTCGCAAATACTGAAAATGTACAAACAGCATGATAGATCTTGACGTTTTTAGGAATATGTTTTATTCTTCACAACTCCCCCAGACTGTGAGTGCCGTGATAATGTAGTCTGCTCACATGAATGTCATACACAGCAATGAAAAGGAAAGAAAGAAGCCACGTGGAGCTCTGGATGCAGAGGGGCTGGCGGGGCTCAGCCGTTAAAAGGAGGCTCACCCCCAGCCCAGCCTCTCTGCTGCTGCTTCACGTGTCGCAGCAGCTCGTGAGCTTGTGCCCTGGCAGCATCACACATTAGGGCAGTTCTTGAGCTCTTGACATTGCCCAGGTATCGTTGAAACCAAGAGTGGTCATTCTATGAAAGCCAAGGGTCCACTGTGTTATTTTGTTCTGTTTGCAAAAATTTTAAATACTAAAGCTTAAAAGTTTCCCCAGGCTCCTAGGCTTGGTTTTAGAATGTAATATGCGTGGGTGTTATTATAACCAAATGATGAGGTAACTTAGCATTAAAAACAAAATGAGCAACCATTCATAACAGAGTAAGTTTGCACTTTGCGACCAAATGACGAGCATTCATTCAGTTTGATCTTGGACCTCTGATAATAAACTCTAAGTGTGAACAAAAAAGAAAAAAAATGTTTGTTTTCACTTTTAAGCTTATTTTATATATGCGTGTATATATTCTAGTTTAATGAAACCTGCCATAATAACTTTTTTTTTAAATGAATACGAACAGGAATCTTTGACAATAAAACAGCTGGAGTGAAAAAGGAAGAGGATGCTGTTGCCATGGAAACACCTGTCCAGCGTAAACATCTCACGTCTCTTCCGTTTATCATGTGTTTCAGGGCAATTCAAGCTGCTGGAACAAGACCGAGATATAAAGGAGCCAGTGCAATATTTCAACAGTGTGGAGGAGGTGGCTAAGGCATTTCCTGAACGCGTGTACGTCATGGAGGAAATAACATTCAATGTGAAGGTAGCTCTTAAAGAAGCAAATATTTATCCTCACTAAAGTAATTTTGCTTTCAAGTCTGCATGTCCACAGTAGGTGTTCATCTGTGCCCCCAAGGAGAGTTTCGTCTTCTTAATGGGTTAGTGGCAGTGGCAAAACTGTACATATTGTAGCTGACTGGACTCCCTGACAGCATGCTGTATTTATTGGCACTGCCTTTTGTTAGAATTTAAAACTCAGTTCACAACTATAGCTGTTAAGGCAGATAAAAGATTTTTTAAAATTTGGACTTCATTCCCTAATACGTAACAGTTGTTTGGCCAGATTGTCTGTAATGCTTGACTGTTAGTAGCAAAAGGGATATGATGAAACTAATACCAAACCGAACACTTATTTAAAAAAAAAGAGAGACAGAGAGAGGAGAGAGAGAGAAAGAAACAGAGAGAAAGCGAGGGAGGGAAGGAAAAAGGAAGAAAAGAAGAGAGGGGAGGGAGGGAGGAAGGCTTCCAGAGCATGCATGAAATCAGCATATATTCGTTCTTTGTGGCCTATTTCAGTGTACACAGAGAAAACTGATGGATAGAATGTGCCCAGAGAAAAGCTAACTCGTGTTCGCTGTGCGTCGTTTTTTCTACATTCTTAAAGGGACAGTGCAGTCCCCTTCTGCGCGTTGAACAACCTCCTTTGACTAGACTTGCTGTTGAAGAGGGACTGACCAGAGAAGCAAGCCGCCAACTAGGTCCAGTCTTACTGCCTGCAGATCCACTGCATTTTCTTCAGCAACACTCACTAAAACATCTAAGAAAGTGTTCACATTGAAAGGATTTTCTCTTTCACTTCATTTCAGCCCAGAATCCAACTAAGTCACGTTCTCTGAACATTTCAAGATTTAGGGGTTGAGATTCCTGTTTCTTAGAAATGTACTTTATGTGCAAAACAAACTGCATGATCTCTTGGCCCAAGAAATGAAACAGTGCCTTTATGGGTGAGTCATTCCACCCACGCTCTTCAGGAAAGGCAGCAAATTCCCAAGACAGCTTCCTTATTGGAGAAATGGTTCTGCCCATTTTATTGGCTAAGCCAAATCATTTCTTCGTCCAGTTGCAAAATACAGCTGCTGTGGTCTTACTCGCTTTCATTTTATTATTAAGATGGGTGAGATTTTGTAAAATCTTTACTAAGTAAATTATGTACAAAAATATTTACAATTTTTAACTCTTTCAGTGGCCCCAGTTTATGAGTTGTTAAAATGACTTGCATTCCTTTACGTTGAAAATTAGTGAGAACATGTTCTTCATTTTTAAACTTACCAAGATTCATTGGTCAGAAGTTAATCAAATCCTATTCCACTGATGTCTTGATATGATTTAAATCTCTCCTTAAAACTTACATTTACAATTATCTAAATGAAACAGAGTTGTTTAGAAAGGAAAGTTAATACTTTTCTAAACTCTTTTCTAAAAACATTTCATTTGCTAATAAATGATAAGAGATCAAGAATAAAATTTTTTATGATTTTTAAAATTTTCTCTAGTATTAAATCTCAGCATTCCATCTTTGGCACATATTGTTCATGTACAGTATTTTTAAAAGATGTCTCTAGCAACTTTTTTGGTGAATTTGTATTAATTAAATCAGCAATGATTTAAAAGATGATACTGATACTCATAGATTTTGATAGAGTTCTTTGTTTTTTTTTCTTTTTTTTAAACAGAATACCATGACTGAGTATATTCATTAAAGTGTGTTTAATAGACTTGTCATTTAAGAGTTCAAAGGCACAGATAAGTGTATGAAATGTGAGCTTACAGCATCCACAGAGCTAATTGGATTTGGGTTGAGTTCCATGCTGTGCAGACATAAATGTTTAATATTTCTAGTCTATTACTTATAAAGTTTTAAGATGCCATCACCTCCAGTTTGCATGAATCATTAAGACATCATTCAGTTCTATTCAAAAAAGGATTGTTATAGGAACGTCAGGAAATTTACATAAGGAAATACACAAACGTTTTCGTGCTTAATGAATAAATACCCAATAAATAAATAAACTGAGGAAAGTTATGGAAAAGATGTCATGGTACTACCTGGACCAAAAACAAATGTTGGAAGTCATGGTCTTCTTTAAAAGTAGACTGGATTATAGTGTCTATGTTAGAACTAAACAGGGTAAAAAATTGGATATTTGGTTATTACTTCCCCTGGAGAGGGAGGAAAAAATCAAAAACAGTACTGTTTACTCATAAATGTAGCTGTTATCCAGGAAGCAGTTTTTTAAAAGAAAAATATCACACCTCCTTAGAAAATTTTACCCTCTACTTCAAATATAGCATAAATTAGAACAAAAGGATAAACCATTGAAGAAACCACTTGCTGTTAAGAATTGATAGCTGTCTGGCATCGTGATAGTCAAAAGACACAATTATTATTTATAATAAATATACATATGTATATTTTCCTGTATATATTACAAATCCAAATTGAAATTAATCATATTAAGAATACGGAGTAGAGCAAAAGTATTGAAAGAATACTACTAGTTCAAAAGTATTGAAAGAATACTACTAGTTCTAGTTTTCTTCCCAAACTGTAGCAAAATTTTAACTAAATTTAATGGATAATACTATTTACACGTTTGTTTTAAAATGAAGCATTCTTTTTAACTTTAAATAAAATGTGTCCTTAAAAGATACTTCGATGTGTTTAAAATTATCTGCCTGATTGCTCCATCATTGATTAACTGCATGAAATGAATTCACATGCATTAAGTGTTTAATTTTTAACCAGTACGTATACTTTGAGTGCCTACTATATGCCCAGCAGTGATCTAGGCACTGGGGGTGAATAGTGAATACTGAGTCCCTGACTGCATGGACATTGCAGTCTAGTAGGAGAAGCAGACAATAAGTAAATACTGTCTTCAGTATCTCAGTGCTTGTCTCCAAGTAGAGATACCAGGAAGACAGTTGGATATACAGGTCTGGAGCTTGGAGAAAGATACAGACTTGGAGTGTACATTAAGGCTCAGCATCTTCCAGAAGACATTTAAAGCCATGAGTCTAATTGAGTTTACCTACACCAGTGGTTTTCAATCAGGAGTGATTTTTGTCCCTCGGGAAACATTGGAAATATCTGTGCATGGTTTTGATGGTCATGACTGTGGGGGGGAGACATTACTGGCATCGAGTGGGTAGCGGCCAGTGATGCTGCTAAAAATTCTGCAGTGCACAGGACAGGACCCCCCCGCAACGAAGAATTATCCAACCCAAAATGTCAGTAGTGCCACGGTTGAGAAACCCTAACCTAGAGACTAGATAGAAAAGAGAGGAGGTTGTGGATTGAGCCCTGGGAAAGTAAGGTACAAAATAGATGGTGGTGGTAGCGTGTGGGAAACACTTGAACTTGAACTTTAGGCAGTAATACGGGAAATAACAGGAGCAGCTCTGTTTTCAGATCTACGTATGTCCATTTGGGTGAGCAGCTGAGGTGGTAGGAACGGAAGATAGGAGATAAGAGGGCCAAAAAAATAACAGGGTATTACACGGGCAGATTACTTCTCGCTGATCATTTGTGTCCATCTCCGGTGCGTGCAAAGCTACAGTCATTCCGTGTGTTTGGAACAGCAGTGTCACCTACCTCTTTCTCATGTTTTCCCTTTATCCATTCGATTTTTGGTTTCCGTAACAAGAATATTCTTTTTGTTTACTTGCTTTCCTGCAGATTTGTTTTTTTTTACCTATAATAGGCTTTTTTCTCTCTCCCAGTTATCTCTTTTAGTTTTATCAACCATCTCTGTTCTCATGTTTACTTCCAAAGTTGGAAGATGTCCTATTTCTGAGTTGGCCATCCCAAATAACGGTCCATTCCTCTACCTTTTAATAATAAAAACAGGCCTGGTGTGGTGGCTCACGCCTGTAATTCTAGCACTCTGGGAGGCCGAGGCAGGCGGATCGCTCAAGGTCAGGAGTTTGAGACCAGCCTGAGCAAGAGTGAGACCCCGTCTCTATGAAAAATAGAAAGAAATTATCTGGACAGCTAAAAATATATACATAGAAGAAATTAGCCAGGCATGGTGGCGCATGCGTGTAGTCCCAGCTACTTGGGAGGTTGAGGCAGGAGGATCGCTTAAGCCCAGGAGTTTGAGGTTGCTGTGAGCTAGGCTGATGCCACGGCACTCTAGCCAGGGCAACAGAGCCAGACTCTGTCTCAAAAAAAAAAAATAATAATAATAATAATAAAAACAGCTGCACTAAGAATTTTCGAGCTCTGTCTCTTTAAGCAAGCCACTGTGATCTAAAGAGCAGATTGAACTGGGTAGTGGCTCAGGCTCTGGATTTTGGGGCTGAGTTCAAAGTCCAGCTCTGGGCGTTGACTCCAACCATGGGCAGATCACATCACCCCTTGAGCCCACGGTCTTCACCTGCAAAATGGGGGTGATACTACTCACCTGAAAGATTTGTTGTGAGAATTAAGTGAAGTAATGCACTCAAGTCCTTTGCAGGTATCTAGTGGGAGATTGGCAAGCTATGGCCTCTGGACAGGCTGCATGTTCTTGTAAATAAAGTTTTATTGGAACAAAGCCGTGTCCATTTGCTTACATACTGTCTGTGGCTGCTTTTATGCAATAGCACAGTTGAGTAGCTACAACAGAGTCTGTATGCCCCTTAGAGCCTAAAATTATTATTACTGTCTGGACCTGTAAGAAAAAGTTTACCAGTTGCTCATTCAGAACACAAAATCATACAGAATTAACTTTCACATTTAAAAAAAAAAATTCCTACCACAGATTATTTCATCTGATACTTTACACTCAGCGTCTTACTGTTAAGAACTCAGTGCATAGTAGTTGTTTTTTGTTGTTGTTTCAAATACCTCCTTCACTTCAAACACTTTTTTGGAGACTTATTACACCAGTACCTAGTGAATTATTGTAAATGTCTTCCAGGTTTTCAAATGCAGCCCAGTAATGATGAGAAATTGTCCCACACATGCATTTTCTTTTTTTTTTTTTTTCTCCTTTATTGGGCAATCAGAGAACACATGCATTTTCTGCCATCAGAATAATGACTAACAAATTAAGTTTCAATTTCAGTTCTGTCTTTACTGTGAATGTTGTGGAGAGAGAGGGAAGAAAGGGCAGCCTTGAATTTGGCATTGGGTCCGAGGCATCCTGTCTTCACTGATGTAACCGAAAAGCTTTTTACATTAAAATTATTGCTCTCAAGTCTGAGGGAGCCCAGATACCCTAATGTGGATGCTATAATGTTGCTGTTTTCATTCCAGCTAGTGAGATCAACACTTTCAGCTGTTCCAACATAGATTTCCCCGGAGACAAAATAACAAGTTTGCATTGTCTCAGCTAGGGAAAGTGACCCACTCAGGAATGCGAGATCGCAGTCAGACGTGGGTATTCCAATCACTGCCTCGGCTTACCCAGACTTCTTCAGAACGGCTTCCAAACCATGTGGTCTGGGACAGGAGCTGAGCTGACAGCCCTGTCACCTGCGTATCAGCCTCTGATTACTGGCTTTGGCACCTGCTGTGGGTGGGAGTGTTGGTGCCTAGCAACAGAGCTGCTATAGTATGGGGAGAAGGATTTTTTTTGACAAATCATAGTTGCATATATTTATTGGGTATAAAGTGATGCTATGATATAGGAATACAATGTGGAATGGTTGACTCAAGCTAATCCACATAGCCATTGCCTCTAATATGTATTTTTTCCTCCTAATCTAACTGGAACATGTACCCTTTGACCAACATCTCCTCATTCCCCTTACTCCCCCCACTCCCCGTCCTGCTGTGTCTGTGAGCTAAATTTTCTAGATTTCCACATATAAGTGAGACCATGCAGTATTTGTCTTTCTGTGCCTGGCTTATTTCACTTAGCATAATATTCTCCATGTTCATCCACACTGCTGCAAATGATATAATTTTCCCCTTTTTAAAGTCAGCGTAGTATTCCATTGTGTAAATATACCCAGAGGTGCCTTTTTTAATTGGAAAAAAAAATCATGTAAGGTTCAGAGAACTTTAATAATAGCTGAGCTTCTCAATATGGAGGAATGTGACCAAGAGTAAAATGATAAAACACTACAAATAATCCAATAGGACTGGGAAGTTTGCAGATTTTAAGTTTTTGTAATCATCAAATTTTAGATCTGGAAAGGCCCTTAGGCATCACCTAATCCTCTTCCTTTTAACAAATATGAAAACTAAGGAACAGCTAAGAAACTTCATTGGTTCACACAAAGCCACAAAACTACTCAACAGCAAAGCCTGACATAGAAACCAGGTCCCCTAATTCAATCCAGTCACCTTCATTCTTCTGCCCCGTCATGTTCCCTCTGTGGATTTGAGATAAGGCCCAAGATAGTGATCACAATATACTTTCCCTTAAACACAATAGCTTACACACTGAATTCATTTTCTTTTTAAAATTTAAATGAACATGTTTAATAATTATTATGTGTTGTGTAATACGTAGCCAAGATCCTTCTGTTATCTGTATTTCTGAAACACTTTTGGTCTGACACACAGGATTTGGCAGCTTTTATGAATGTTATGCATGCACCTTTTTATATCTTATTCATACCGGAGTATGATGCCAGTATTTCAAAAATAAAATCCTTCAACTTAATCTTGATGTTTTCTGTCAGCATCCGTGTAGTTTCTAATTAATTAGATATCATGTGCCAAAATGAACTCCTTCAGAAATATCCCTGTGAAGCATTAACCCGGAATTTTTAAAGTGTTAACCAGTAATAATAGAGAAGAAAGACTAGAGTTAGGTTCTTGAATTGTTGCTCGAAGCAGTGTTAAAGATACACTGATGTGGCTAACATGCATTGCTGAATAAAATAAGCACGAGTTCTGAAGCTTGATGTGATTGATGCAACTTGATACAGAACTTAGAATTTCTTCCAAGGCTTCCAGGTTACCGGAAATCAGCCAGTTTTTTCTCAAGTCATAGGTTTGAGCCAATCCGTGTGTGCTTTTTATCTTAACATACTATTAATAGTTACCCTTTTTAAAGTTGCCATCTGAAAAAGTGTTGAGGAATAAAGACCTTCCCCCTCTGCTAACCAGTTAGACTGTGTCTTACTTCCATAGATGTGGTAGTTAACAAATTAAACATATGTCCTGTTACTTGCTTTATTCATTTTAACAGAACAGACTACAGACAGCGCCTTGAAAATACATTAATGGAGAGGTTTTTGGCTGCCTGTGATTCTGCTCTTCTCGTAATTATTTGTGCTCTGCCATCTTTCTAATCATGTTTGTCTTTTAAAATGCAAAAACAATTTATTGGTAGGCTTTGTTTTGCATACATTGGCCATCCTGTAATTGACCTGTAAAATAATACAAAATAGTAGTACTGAAACATTTAGTATTCTTTCGGGTTCTTTCTTGTTGTCTTGTTATATTTTGTTTTCAGAGTGTAGTTCAGTTGTAACCACCATTTCTAGTTTAAAATACCATTCCTAGTTTCTGTCTCCATAATTCAGAAAAGGAATCTCCTCCTCGTGTTTTAAGTTTGTAATAAAACTTACAGGGAGGCAGTTTTTTCCTGTGATTTTTCGAAATGACTAGGGATCACTTGCTCCATTTCCCACCTCCTCTCTGGAGCCTTTAGAGCATAAGTAATTCTAGCTCACCAGCTTTTGGGGTACCTGTGAATTTTAACAAAATTCTGTCCAAAATGACTGTAATTTCCTTTCAGTATCTTAAGAGTACACTTCTCTACCATCTCAACGAGAGTACTTGAGCAGATTGTAAACGTTCCTTCACCTCCTGTTCTGTATTTTCTTGAAGCACTCAGCACCTCTTGAGATGAGTATGACTCTTGCCTTTATATGGAGAGACTCTGAACCCTGAGGATTTGGTGTTTTATAGTCTCATTTTAAATTTTTATTTGTTTGTTGCCTCTTGTGTTTGTTAGAATACCTGCCTTAACAGTCCCTGTTTCTGGTTTTAATTTCTACTTCTCTTCTGATGTAGGCTGGAAATGGGTAACCATGTTTTATAGAGTTTTGATGAGATAGGCTTAAGTACACTAAATTAAGGACCTCATAGGCTTTTCCCGTAATCCCTAACATCAGCGACATCCCATCTTTTTGGTTAGCTCATGGCCTTGTTCTTGGCTATATTCCAGAGAGGTCAGAAATTGTTGATTACTATGCAACCTGAATTTTGTTAGATGTAAAAAGGAATTTTAAAAATGAAGGTTGAATGAATTTCTTTTTTTTCTTTTTTTTTTTAGACAGCATCTGCAGGTGAGAATGAATGGATTTCAGTGTAGCCAATTTTTAGTTTTATATTCCACTTTTTAAAAATTGCATGTGTTCCTTTGGGTGAGTCAGATGTCATTTATTTTCAAGATTCATTCAGAATGATAAATTGGGTACAATTGTGAGGTTAATTATTTCAGTGTTTGAAGACAGCTCAGTGCTTTTTTTGTCATCTGAGGTTTTGAGACCTCCTCCAAAAAACTACCGGTTGGCAAGCCCTCTGCTGTGCCGTCACAAATTAAATCATTGTCATTGTACTTGTCATTCTTGCCCTATTTCCTGGTTGTTTCAACAAAAGAAAACATCAACACTCAGGGTTGACATTTATCTTAACTCTTAACGTACTTTCTTTCTCATTTTTCTGCCGTTTTCCCAAAGGAAAGAGTTCTAAAAACTGAATTTGGGGGATCATGGTGCAACATTAGTCAAATATTATTTAGTTAATCTATATATCGATCAGATCAATCCTGATTTTTACTTAAGACTTGGAATTTTAACCTCTGTTACATGTTTGATCTTTAGAACAACTTTTGTTAAAGAACAGATTTCCTCTTGCCAGAACCTTCAGAGTGAATGAATGTGTGTGCACGTGAAAAATTTTATATCAGTGTTTTAAAATGTGTCTTGACCATGGGGTATTAATTCTGAGTAATATGATGAACAATAAAAAGTACAACCCTGATAGTTTCCTGGATTAGACCTATTAGAGTTGTTTAGATAACACACTTTGAATTACTTCCTCTCAGGAAACATTGAGACTGGAAACATTAACCAGGCACACATACCAAAGCACTTAGACAGAACACATTGTTTCTTTTGCTATTTAAAAAAAAATTAAAAAGGAAAGAAATTATGCAAATAAATTACATCTGGAAACCTAAGGAGACTATTTGGCTCAGCTGCTAAAGGAAGAGCATTTACTTATGAGAGTCTTCATCTGTCACTAATAGTGACCACAGAATGGGTCAGTACTTTCATAATTTATTCAGGGCTAATTGCTAGTCTTAGTAACGACATCAGAGTTGGAAGCATGGAATTACAGAGTGTACTCACACGTTAGGCATTTTTATGTTTGGGAGTATAGGAGTAACTTAAGAAGTATACACATACATAAAAATGTAGACAAAACTGTTATGAATGTGCCTAGATAGTGGCATTTAGTAAAGATACCTTTGATCTGTTTAATCTGTACATGTACTGTCTAATTTGTGTCTCACAAACTAGTAGACATTCTTTTTTTAGTTCATTTGCTGTGTAATACTTCACTAGACCTATAATTCATTCTGAAATGTATTTGTTTATAAAGGTAAATTAGGAAAAATATAGTAAATGTCAAATTTAAAGAGATAGAAAGAAACATATGCTTTGTTATTCCTTCACATTTGGGAAGCACCGTTGTTGGCTCCCTGTATATTAACTGGAAATAGTTTGAGTGAATGTGTGTGTGTGTGTGTGTGTGTGTGTGTGTGTCTCAGATCTCATGTGCACCCTTTCCCTCAACATCCCTGTCTCCATCTTTCTCCAAATATGTGAACTGCCAAGTTTTTCACAAAGTTCCAATAAAAAGGAAGTATAGCTATGCAGCTGAGAGTTTTGCAAACTAGTCTATTCTAAAATGTTATTATTTTGAATCATTTCCATATGTTCACTTCCTTTGGGATATAACTATATAATCCTGACATTAAGTTTTATTCTGGTATAACATAGTCAATAAAAACTTGAACAAGTCTTCAATACAGAGAGAAGGATAATGCTTAGAAGTAGTGGTTTGGGCTTGAAAACTTAGAAATCAACTTGAAAATAAAGAGATCTGAAAAGGCAATGTGAAACAAAATTATAAGATAAATGGTTTTTATTGTTAATAAAAGTAATAGTAATAATGGTCACTGTTTATTGAGAGCCCACCATTTGCCAAGCTCTGTGGGCAGTTATTTATGTACATTCACTGAGCCTGCAAAACAGATGGTGGTGTTCCATTTTACAGGTGAGAAACCTGAGGCTCAAAACAGTAAATCACTTTGTCAGAGGTCACTTAACAGTAAAAACAGGATTCAAACTCAGCTTGTAGTTTAGTTAATGTATAAAATGAATGAGTGTGGCATTGTCCTAATAAAACTTTATTTACAAAATCAGATGATGGGCCAGATTGGGACTATGGGCAGTAGTGCTGACCTGATCTATGTTGTTGCAAGTTTAACTAGATGCTAGTTGAAAGGAAAATCCTTAAGGATAAAGCAAAAGTTAAAATGAGTAGCAATTAATTCGTGGTGACCGAAGTAAAGAGAATAAAATAATTGAAACCTTGAAGCTGCAAATGCTGTAGGAAAAGAAAGGCAGCCCTCATATGTGTTAAACATCATTATTTATAAATGATTCATTAACTCTTTAAAAAAAAAAAAACCTAGGCTGTATTCTTCAAAGCTGTCAAGGTCATAAAAACAAGACCAAGAAACTCACAGCTCAGGGTACTAAAAGCAGTGTGGTATCCTGGTTTGATCCTAATACAGAAAAAGAACATTAGTGGGGGGGAAAAACTGATGAAATCTTAGTAAAGCTTATAGTTTATGTAATAGTATTGTACCATTGTTAATTTGCTAAATGCTCGTGGTCACGTAAGATGTGAATAGGAGAAGCTGGGTGAATGGTACACAGGAACTGTCCATGGTACCTTTGCAACTTTTATGCAAAGCTGAAATTATTTCAAATGAAAAGTTGAAAATTTATTTATTTGTTTAAATTCCTAGGCTTACTCCAGTTTGGAAGCCTGGCATCTATGTTAGGGCCAGGTAAATACTAAGTCTAAAAGGAAACACAAGCCTGGCACGTTGGCACATATGTGTAGTCCCAGCTACTAGGGAGGCTGAGGTGGGAGGATTCCGTGAGTTCAAGGCCAGCCCGTGTAATACAGCAAGACCCTGTCTCAAAAAATAAGAGAGATAATTCTGATAACTTTTGTGATAAAAGTAAACACAGTTAAGTTGAGGTCTTGTTAAAAAATAACAACATGTATCTGAGTCATCTAAAATGAACTTTAAACCTTAGCAGCATGAATTGCCATTAAAAGAACAGTACGCTGTCCATTATGTACGTATAAGAACTCCTACAGGGAAATTCACTTCATTCTGGAAACAGCAGAGCTGTTTGTTTTTTATAATACTAATGGTGATTGACAAAGTGCTTATTCCAGAGATTAAAATTTTACAGAGATTACCTAGAATATGAGATAAGAAATTATTTACAAAGGTTGTTATTCCTAGTTTTCTAAATACGTACTGATGGTCGCTACTCAGTAAGCAGTGTGAATATTGTCATTCCCTTTACCCAGACACCTTTTTATTAACATAAAAGAAAGAGTTTAATCTCAGGGTTAATGTAAGCCTGATGCCAAAATCTGATAAAGGTAGCATAATAAGACTGTAGACCAATCTCACCTGTGACTAAGACACGTAAGTCATAGATCAAATGCTATCAGAGAATCATGCAATATTGTCTTAAGTGTACTATGATCATATAGTTTATTTAAAGCTTGTAGAGTTATTTCAATATTTTGGAATCCATTATATAAAATCAGTATATCAAAAAAATTAAAAATAGACATATGACCATCTTATTGGATACAGAAACAGCATTTGATTAAAATTCTTAAAAATTTCTTTGTAGAATTGGAATAGGAAAGGCACACTACTTATATGATAAAGAAAATTTATCTCAAGCCAACAAATTTCTCACAGTTTTATATTGAAAGACAAATCTGAAACAACATAAAAATGCTCACTCTCACACCGTCACTCTGTTATGGGAGAGAAGGGATGAAAATTCAAAAGATGAAGATAGATTTTCATCATGTATATGAGATATAATCACCTACTAATCCCAAGAGAGTCAACTGCAGAAACGATTACAGCAAGATATTACACATACAGAATAGCAACAAAACATATTGAACAACTACGAATCAACAGCAAGGTTCAAGGATTGATAATGAAGGCAAACTTAAATGCTAATAAAGGAAATTAAAGATCTGAATAAATAATGAGGATTATCATTGTGCCTTTTTGGAAATGCTATTATAATGATGTCACTTTTTGCCAAAACACCATGTAGATTTAATGCACTTCAAATAAAATTATCAGTGCCAACCATGGACAAAATGATTCTAAAGTTCATCTGGAAAAATAAGCAGGCAAAAATATCTAAAACTTCTTTTCTTTTTAACCTTTTAATTATTAAATTTCAATTCTAAAGAAATGTTGCAAGAATAATATGAGGATTCCCTGAACACTTTAGTCAGATGCGCCAACTTTTACCATTTTGGTACATTTGTTTTATCATTCTCCAGCCCCCCAACACACATACATACGTATGTATAATATAACTTAGCTCTTTCTGAATCATTTGAGAGTTAATTGAATACATTATGCTCCTTACACCTTAACATATCAGTGTATATTTCCTAAGAATAAGGGTATTTCCTTATGTAAAGACAGGACATTCAGGAAAGTTAACAGTGATAATACTTTTATTTACAGTCCCTATTCCAAATTTGCCAGCAGTTCCAATAGTATAATTGCATTTACTTTTCATTTCTCTTTATTTCACTTTAATCTGGAGCAGTTCTTCAGCGTTTGTCTTTTATGGCATGGACATTTTGTTAAGAATACACGCCAGATACTTTATAGACTATTTCTCAGTTTGGGTTTATCTGATATTTCCTCATGATTAGATTTTTGGTGATGCAGTTTTAGCTGGAATGTTACGTAAGTGAGGTCATGAACTTCTCAGGGAATCACGTTCAGAAGCGGGCAATGCCAGTATGCCTTTGGTGATATTAAATGTGATCACGTGGTCCAGGTGTTCTCCAGTTTCTCCACCATATAGTTACTTTTTCCCCCTTGCAGTTAATAAGCCTTCTGGGGGAAGACACATTAAACCATGCACATAACCTGCTCTTCATCAAACTTCTATAAATTGAGTATCCATTGATGATTCTTGTATAAATCAATCTTTAATAGTAAAGTTATAATAGCATAAAGTTTAATAGTAATATATAATAAAGTTACAAAATTATTATGATTTCCCCATCCTGCACACATTTGTCAGCTTTTCCCTCATGCATTTTTTTCATTTGTTCATCTTTTTGCTGTCAGCATGAACTTAGACATTCCTATTTTAGTCAACAGATTGTAATAATTCATTATGGTTGTTATTTATTTTGATGTTCAAATTGTCCCAGATTTTGCCAGTGGGAGCCCATTCCGGCTGGCTCCTGTGTCTTTTTGGCTTGTACTCATCATCTTATGAGCACTTTACTTTCTGGCACAATAGAATGTTCCAAGCTCATCTTGTACATTTTCTGCCCTTCCCCTAAAATCAATCATTTCTCCAAGGAACGCTGGTTCCTTTTAGTGGGGGATGGTTTGAGTACTGGGTATGGAATACTAGGAGTCTTACCTTCTGGTTGCTTGGAAAGGAAAAGGCTAAGATATCCGTGTGTGTATGTGAATAGCTTCTTAAAATTGCAAGTTAATACTGAAATCTCCAATTCCAATCCAACCCCAAGGAGTTCTCTCTTGCCTTGCGTGCCTTTCTCCGTTCCATATTTCTGTCTCTCCTTCCATAATGTAAACTATAACATCCATAACATCAACACATTTACCCATTCATTCAATCTTCCAGTACACATAAATTTGACTCAGAATAATTCCTCCTACATCCCTATGAAAACAAATCTAAAAGGAGAACAATATTTATTGGCCTTTTTTTCCCCCGCAGTGTTATATGGTCAAAGACAGCAATCCAGTTACTTGGATTGTTTCTTTGTCCCCAGAGTGGTTATTTTATTGATTTGAAATACAGCTGGGCTCATCTGTTTCCATTTACGTTCAGTTTTAAGTTTTTAAAAAGTTCTTTTTGACTTAATTTTTTTGAATGGTAATCAAAGATACTTAAAATAAAACAAGAATAAATAAATTCAGGATGCATGCTTTACCTTTTATACTGGTAAACATGAAGTAAACTTCAGCATGGATGTAGGGAGATATAATTTCATAAAGTGATAGAGATAAAAATAAACGTAACATTGATGAAACACAGTGGCCAATACATATATATACACAAATATATACATAGCTTTCATCCATGCATTTCTACTTCTGGTACCTTATCCTAAAGAAATGAGCTGTAAAAAAGTTCATTGCACTACTATTTGTAATTGCTAAACATTGGAAAAACCCATCTAATAGTAAGGAACTGGTCAAATAAACTAAGGCACATCCATATGTAATAGAATACATTAAGTCAGTATTACAATTGACGAAGTATATACCTGGGGGGTAATGGATAGATTATAGTTATAAACTCAGGTAACAAAATTGTGTGTATATGTATTTATGTATCTATGAGATAGGATAGATCCCATTTCTTTTTTTTTTCTTTCTTTCTATTAGTATAAAATTACTTACATATTATCTTTAGTGGTAAGAGAGTGTAGAATTTTTTCATTTTTATATTTGTATATTCTAATATTTCTTCCAATGAGCATGAATAGTTTGTATAATAATATGAAAGAAAATGGAGAAACAAAACACTTTTAAATTCTTTGTCTCAATTCCAAATCTTAAAAATTTAGTAAAATTTTAAAAAGTGAAAAATTAGTAAAATTTTAAATAATAAAAAACAAGGAATTTTCTACAACAGTGTTTATGAAAGCATTACTTATAAGTGAAAAAGAAATAATTATAATATTAATGTCCCAAAATATTAATATTAATAATTATCTAGACTATAGACTACTGTGCATCTGCAGGGAAAAAAGATGTTTCTAAAAGTCTAATATCATCTTGTACAAAAAGTTGTTATTGTTAACCACATAAATATTAGAAATGGAATGTCTAAATTTATTATTAAAACAAAACAGTATTTTCCTTTGTGCATCTGTGTGTTTGTGTCTTAATAGGAAGTTCTTTAAGATTTTGTGCAAATAGATGAAAGAAACTAAGCTAAAATTCGATTTATCATATTTTAGGTTGCTTCGGGTGAATGCCACGAGGACACGGAAGTTTACAACATTACCCTGTGTACTGGGGATGAACTCACTCTGATGGGACAGGCAGAAATCCTTTATGCAAAAACTTTCAAGGAAAAGTCCCGACTCAACACGATCTTCAAAAAGATCGGCAAGCTCAATTCCATCAGCAAGCTGGGAAAAGGCAAAATGCCGTGCCTCATCTGCATGAATCACCGGACCAACGAAAGCATCAGCCTTCCATTCCAGTGCAAGGGCAGGTTTAGCACCCGAAGTCCCCTGGAACTTCAGATGCAGGAGGGCGAACACACCATCCGCAACATTGTGGAGAAAACCAGGCTTCCTGTGAATGTGACCGTGCCGAGTCCTCCGCCGAGAAACCCGTACGACCTCCACTTCATCCGCGAGGGGCACCGCTACAAGTTCGTGAACATCCAGACCAAGACGGTGGTGGTTTGCTGTGTGCTGCGGAACAACAAGATCCTCCCCATGCACTTTCCTTTGCACTTGACTGTCCCCAAGTTCAGCCTCCCAGAACACCTGGTGAAGGGGGAGGGATGGCCCGAAAGCCTGGTCCATCACTGGCTGGGCGTCTGCCAAGAACAGTTTGACATTGATGAGTATTCACGGGCCGTCCGTGACGTGAAAACCGACTGGACCGAGGACTGCAAGAGCCCCAAGAAGGGCCGGTGCTCTGGCCACAGCCACGTGCCCAACTCCCTCAGCTATGCCCGCGACGAGCTGACCCAGTCCTTCCACCGGCTCTCGGTCTGTGTGTATGGCAACAATCTCCATGGCAACAGCGAGGTGAACCTCCACGGCTGCAGGGACCTGGGGGGAGAGTGGGCCCCCTTTCCTCATGACATCCTGCCCTGTCAGGACTCTGGTGACAGTGGGAGCGACTACCTTTTCCCCGAAGCTAGCGAAGAATCAGCGGGCGCCCCAGGGAAGTCGGAACTCCCTTACGAAGAGCTGTGGCTGGAGGAAGGCAAGCCCAGCCATCAGCCTCTCACTCGCTCCCTGAGCGAGAAGAGCAGATGTGATCAGTTTAGAGGTTCTGTCCGGTCCAAATGTGCAACTTCTCCTCTTCCTGTCCCTGGGACTCTGGGAGCAGCAGTGAAGTCTTCAGATACTGCCCTACCTCCACCTCCAGTGCCTCCCAAATCTGAAGCCGTAAGTCCTTTCCGGTCTCGAGCGAGTAGTGTGCCAGTCCTTCTCTCTCTCTCTGCTCAGTCATCCACTAACCTGTTTTCTCAAAGGAAAGCTCTCCAGCTGACTGTTATTAGAATGAGCCAATCTGTTTAGTTTGGAGTGAAGTATACATGCTAGCTAGGTTATTTTGACCAGTCAGGAGTCAGTTTTACTCTATGTGTGATGAGAAACGCTTTGACAGTTTTTTTAACAGGAGAGGTTTGAACATGACTTTTGCTGCTACCTAGAGAATGGATCACAGGGAGGAGAGAGTGGAAGCTGGAGGCCGAGAAGAGGCGACTGCGGTAGCATAGGAGTGAGGGGGTGATAGGCCTGGGCCACAGTACTGATGAAGCGGACGTGGGTGGGAAGGCAAGAGAGCAATGAAGCAGAACGCCTAGATTTTTAGCTGGAGCCACAGACTGGATGTGAGTGCCATTTGCAGTCCTGGGGACCACTGAAGGAGAACTAAATTCATGTGAGGATAGGAAGGAAGCGGAGGAGAATCAAGCAACATCAGCATCACGTGTAACTCTCCTGTGTCTCTGAAATTACACTGAGATCAACGCATAGTGGGTGTGCTTCTGTGTGAAAACACACACACACACACACACACACACACCCCTCCCCCAGAACCGGGTGCCAGGTGGTTCTATTTAACACCTTAAACAAAGCTCATTCAGGGCTTGATGGGGCTTCTATTTAATTTTAATGTGAAGTTAAAATTTCAGTATAGAAGAGGAGAAAGGGCTCTATCTTGACCATGTTCTTTGATTGACAGCCAATCTGAACCTTTGCTGCTCATTTTTGATCATTGAATTTCATTACATCTGAAGAGAAAAAGTGCTAGAGGCATTAGGTATCATTCTATTCATTTATTTGACAATATCCATTACAGTGGTTTACTTTTTTCTATCTCTAAAGGAACCCTTCTTTGGGGAAAAATAAAACCTTACCTGAATCCCAATATACAGAAGAGTTAAAACCCATCTGACTAAAGCACAGGTTGCGGGGAGGGGCCTTCCTCATGCCCCTGCCCACTCTCTGTCCCTACCAGGTGGTCTCGAGACGTCTCTCCAGAACCCTGGGGCTGAGCAGAACTCAGTTTCAAAACCATGGAGTTGCTGGGCTAGATGCTAGACATGCAACCATTGATTAGACCTGGACGCAGCCCTAGTATTAATACTTCTAAGCTTTAGGGAAGATAACAGATGAAAAGAGGTGACTATTAAATGAGTTAAACGGTGATAAAAGGAGAGAGAGAGATATATCATGTGTGTAGGAGTTCAGAAAAAGGGAAACTTCTGGTTGGGGGACGAATGAGAGATGCCTCCATGAGATGGTAACTATTGCCGTGAGCGCAGAGAGTGTACCTAAATAGGAAGGGCAGAGAGGTGAGAGCGATGGGCATTCCAAACAGAACAGTATGAGCAGGTGGGGATGGAAGCTGGGACAAATTTAAGCACAAATTAGGAAAAACAAGGATTTCTGTTGGACCAGTGAGTAGGACTGAATAGGACGCAGGAACGGCAGTGGTAGCTGAAAGGCTGGAGCCAGGACATGTACGGCCCTGAGTGTCAGGCAGCAGATTATGCCAGGCACCATGCTTAGCTGTCCACAAAGAGCCCTCCTTGCTGCAGAATTTTCCTGAAAGAGGGTCCACCGATGGATGGCTCTTTGTTCCAGGACATAGGAACTCCCCAGAAGCTACAGACCTGGACTTTCCCCTGCTCTTTACAGGATCTTCCAGGGACCTCAAGGTACAAACCTAGAGATCCTTGTATTCAGTAGAAGTCTTGGAATATTTGGGGAAGCCGTAGTGGGGTCCTTGTATTCTTGTCAGAGTGAAAAATAAGGGGGCACACCTCCAAGCAAGTACTCCAGGCACTTTAGAGATGTCTTAACTCAGCTATATATTTGATGTTACTTGATACTTAGGGCCCTGATCTTCAATAGGAACATGACCACATGAGCTTTTCCTATTGAATTTGGGTCCTACATGGTGTATGCTGGGGATGCGTGTTTGTTGACTGACTGATGGACTCATCCAAGATGGTCACACCCTGGGTAATTTATGTAACCAAGTTTAGAAGTAGGAAACCGGTATCATGTGTTTTTTCTGTGGCTAATGAAAACTAAATATTAAGAGGTCCAATCTTGACCTCGGTACTGAAAGAAAAATACTAGAGTTAAATTTGAAACTAAAACCAAATCTCACAGGAAATGAAAAGATTTTGACCTCCAGTCTAAGCTGTAATTTGTTATGACATAAGAGAATCTTTTCAGAGTGTGTCCAATGTTTACAGAATGCTATAAACATAAAGATTTTTTATAAACACCTGAAATCATTTTATTTGCTTTTTTTAAAAAATTAGGCATTTCAGATGAAGTCATGTTTTTTTTATTGGTTCTGTGACCGTGAAATGAATTTTCCATTTTTAGGATGTGCGTGGGATCCAGAGAACGTCATAATTGTTAGATGTGGCTTCAGCTTATAATTTTCAAAAGGGAACTTTAATGGCGCATAAATTCAAGTGCTCCCGCAGAATTAAATAAAAGTTCTTCTTTGGATAGTTCCAGTGGAGCAAGTCCTGGAGAGAGATGTGCCGTGTATCCAACAGCTGTCCCGCCCAGTAATTAAAGATGCTGGTGAGCTTTCAAGTGAGGCCAGCTGGAGATCATCTGGGAAGGTGACAACTCCCGCCAGGTCCGTAGGGAGAGAGGGTGCTGCCGCAATGGAAAAGCGTCAAAGAAAGGGTGTCTGTCCTAGTAAGGGGAGCAAAGCTGGCAGTTGGCGAATGCCCTGTTTGGCCACAGCGCATGACCTGACCACATTACCTTCTAGAGGCGCCATGGCTGCACGTTGGCCGCGTTTGCTTCTGCTCAGAAGTCTTCTTTCTGTTCCTCGCTTTCAGCTCCAGTGTCCTAAGTTGTGACCTATGTCTTTGTGCTCTTTCCCCGACAGATCTTGACAGTCTTTCCTTCTGTGAAAGTGCGACTCAATCTCCCCCTTCAACACTAACGCACACTTCCTTTCCCGAGCTGTGCTGCAGCTCTGGCATCATCTGGCTTCTCCTCGGCCCTTTCCCATCTTCAACAGGGAAACTAGGTCGTGAGGCCAGACAGGAAGTCCTCGGGGACAGAGTAATCGGCTTAGCCTTGTCCGTATGCTTTGTTGATGTACCTTGCACTTGATGCTCTGTCCTCTTGTATCTTTGCAGAGATTGCTTAATAGTTCTTTAAGCAAAACACTGCCACTGACCTATCTGGAATAGGAGCGGCTATTCCCTTCCTGACAGGAATGTCCCAGGGAAAAGTAAACAGTTGGTGATTCAAGGAGCAGACAGGACGCAGCCATTTGTGTCCCATAACTGTTGTAGCTGAGCCCACACCGAGGGAGCATGCCCAGCATGGCATTCTCACTGTTTAAAATTTTGCAGGGTACCCCCAGATCAGAATGATCCAACAGTCCCTCTTAAGTGGATTATCCTTGTTGATTCGTATGTTTATTCCAAACATGTCTTCTATTTCATAATACTGTAAGGGGGCCTCTTCATCATTTTAATTCTCTGAGTATTAGCTGATATGTCTAAAATATTTACCCAGATACGCTGTACAAGAGACAGTCTTCAAGAGCTATCTTTTTTTTTTCTTCTTTAGAAAATGCCATTTTAGAGAGCAATGCTGGGAAGACTTTATATTGCGCAAAATTCTATAAATAGGACGTTTGCCTCCCAGATTGCTCTGGTCCGCACAGTGAAATACAAATGGTTATCAAAACTACAGGGTCACAGGTCTCCTAAAACCATTTGTCTGGCAGTGTCCTATCTGAGGACCCCAGGAACCAGTGATCAATGTCCTCCATCTGTCTTCAGAAACAGAAAAAAATACATTCACTCTTGGTTGGTTGTTGACATTACAGCAGTTCCTGAGACTCTGGTGAAAGGAAAATCATAAAAGGAGCTCTTTTGTGAACCACTGTCTTCTGCCAGGTGTTACTACAATGTTGGTGAATTTGTTAACCTTTGTGATAGACAAGGATGCCCCCACAGCTTATGAGAAATGGGGTGTAGGGAGTGAGTTGTAAGATGGATGGGTAGCATGTATTCATTGTTGGGAGACTGGAAGTCCATCATAAATGAAGTTCCTTTAATGAAGCACTCTTGCTGGTGTTTGAGAAAAATAAGACAGTGTAAATTAAATGCCTGATTGACTGGGCCTACTCCAGTAGGTGCTTGAAAAAACTTGATGTAACTATAGAGAAGTAAGTTGGGGTGCCTGGACCTGCCTCCAACAGACTGAACAATGGATAAGAAAATGGAAGCAGGTACCAGGTACCCTGGAAGTCTTCCTTTCCCCTCTTGGTGGAATTCTGGAGAGAAGTGGTCTGCACGCTGTGACAGTGTGGCATCTGGGAGCCACACATGGATGTGAATCCTTGTAGGACCACTTAGTAGCTTCACACCTTGGAGGAAATATGTAACCTCCTGCATTCAGTTCCTGTGGGGATGATACTTTCTTCACTGTCCACGTTATTGTACTATAGAAAGTACTTGGCACTTTTCCCTGGCTCTTGGCAAACATTCAAAATAGACAGCGATAATTTAATAAAGGATGGGTTCCAATTTAAGGTCAGGTACTGACTTTTTAGCATTTTTTTTTCTCTCTGTCCTTCCTTGACTAAGGGATGGAGAGGCGAAGTCACCCTTTCCAAATTCACAAGGCACCTCCAAAAAGTCAGGAGGCAGATGGGGGTGGGCACATCCTCCCCCACAGCCAGAGGGCAGGGTCAGCCACCACAGTACCCAGACAGGGGCCTCACAATCCAAAAGTTCATGTGATTGTTCATTTTGCAACCATTTAACAAAACATTCTATTAATCTGACTTTTAAAAAGTCTAATTGAGAAGATAGGTATTATATTATAGTTACCTGGCTACGGAATCATCATAAACTCTGTAATCATCATAAGCCAAAAAAAAGAGCTCCAGAAATGTTTGGCATCCTGTGGATCCCAATATCATAATCCTTTACTGGAGGGCTAAGGAGTTCTGAAGAACTACAGAGTTCCTGTGAAAAAGCCACATGGGATTCTAAGGCTACAAACAAGTGTTAAGAAACTAGCATTCCCGGGCAAACCTGTGTAGAAGCACTAAAGGTGAGAAGTTGCCTTGGATAACTAACCCCATTCGTCAGGCATGGCTGGGCTGGGTCATGGTGCCGCCAGATCTCATAACCCTGGATGTGCCCACCCTACAGAGTTAGAGGCCAAGTTAAGAAAGTGTTGTAAAAATGTATGTTTAAAAAAAATATATAGAGATATGTTTATAAACTGGGGAAAAGAGCTGTGAGAATTCATTCTATTTTTATTTTGTCTTTGGGCTTTTTCCCCGTTAATATTAGAAAAGACATTAAAGGACAGATTATACTAAATAAACGTAATGTATTAATATTCAAGTTTAGGTACTAAAAGATTAATCTGGAAATGATTATTTACTTTTCAAAATAACTGCTCTACAAAAGGATTCACTCAGGATTCCACTAATTAATGAGGTCTCCTAGAGCATTTGACATTTAATTAATTTTAATTACAACTTTTGAGGAGTTCTCTGTAAGCAAGCCATACCTATGTTCCCATTTGTTAATTGAAATAAGAACTAAATTAGTATTGTGTTTAGGTAACATTGAAACTAATTGCCTTCCGTTTCATGTAGGTTGTTTCTAAATGAAACCTTCTAGGCCAAGAATTTTTTTTCCTCCTTCTTCCGTATTCATTGAAAATCTCAATGATTAGCATGTTAATAAAGGTAATTATAATATTCTATGGGATAAGTCTTGTTTCAAATCTGCACTCTTGGGTACCATTTGTATAAAATCACATTAATAGGAAGGTTAGATACTATTTAAGTATGTCTGTCATGTATTATACTCTTGCTCAGGAAAGGCCTTTATTCTGTGCCTCAATGGCATAGACTATTCTTCTGAGTCCATGGAAGGTCCCTAGATTTTAAACAAGTACTTCTTTTCAGAACCACTTGCCCTTCTTGCCATCCAACCAGCGAGTGGCTGCCCACTCCCTCCCCCTTTGCCTCCCTTGCCCGAGGCTGGAATATTGGAGGCCATTTCTGAGAAAGGTCTGTCTTAGGTCCGTATCATCAATGTATAAAAATGGAAAAAAGAAACTCAGGCATCTGAGAATCAAGATTTTGACTGTAAATCATATTTGCCCTTGGATAATTAATCAAATAGAGGTTCATTTATTGTACTTTGTCATTGTAAAACTTTAATTTCTCTTTGGCTGAAAATATCCCCTTATAGTTATGTGACAGGGTTATGAACTCTTTGTATAAAAGCCTCTTTATAAATAAGGTTTCTTAAGGCTGTAATGATTTTGTTATCTGGGAGAGGGAGTGTGGGAAGAAATATAAAATGCAGGGCAGAGGGCATGGAGTGAAGGCAAAGTTACAAAGTTCACAGATGCATGGTTACAAAACTCCTTTCTTTGGATTGCTCACATTATCCTGAAATTGGCTTTTTAGAAAGAAAACTCATCAGTTTTTTATCAAGCTCACCTATAGTGTATATACTTTCTGAATCATTGTCAGTCTGGAAACAAAATGATCCTTATCCCATGTATTCCCAAATCGCTTTAGTGATTGCCCATAAGCAGTTGATTCTAAGCAATGTGATCTTTGAGACAGGAAATATTGTCTCTCCCCCACCCCCAGCATGTGACAGTAGGTTTTAGACTGTTAACTAAGGAAATGCAAGGCCCTGTCACCTGGTTTCTCCGGATCCATTGTCTTGTATGTAAGAGTTGAACAACTGCTGCTCTGAAATTGATTTTTTCCCCCGAAAGGATATCTGACGACGGTTAAGCAAAGAATGTGTCATAATTAAGAGTTCTGTTTATCTTTCTTAAGCTGTTTCTTTGAACTTATTAGTAGTGCAGGGATATGGAAGTGGCGTTTCATCCACAGAAGAGGACTAGGGAGCTCCAAGCAACAAAGGCTTTCCAAGTAACGTCATACGACAGAGCCCCTGTTCTCACACTGTGCTGTTTCATCAACACTTGGTGTGCCTTTTATTTCTTGTATTCTCTTGATCCCTAGGAAGTGTCAGAGAAAGATATGTAACAGGAGAAAGAAATTGGTTCACAGGTAACATGTAGAAAATACTCCGGTTGTATATAGGTGTTTCAATTTTTGTCCTGCAAACACCTACAGGTAACCCTGTTTTCCAACCATGCAATCATGAGTTTTGCGCTATTAACAAATCCCCATGCCTGTTAACACGTGGCTATTTAGAGAGGAGACCTTGTTTTCCATTTTTTTACAAATTATTGATCCTTTACCCTGTGCTCAGGTCCAGCTAAACAAGTTATAGCTGTACAGAGTGAGGAGGGAAAAGGAAGGTTAAATGCCTATTCCAGGAGTCAAGAAATCAAGTTAAGCTTTCTGGACAGTGTTCCAAAAGTAAAGAAAATGACTCCATTCTATGATGCCTTTGATTCCAACCAAAGATTATAGTCAGGTTTGACTTTGTTGACCACCTTTACTTAGAAACACAGAGCATTTGTTCTGTTAGGTGTGTTTCACCTTTGCTCTGGCTGTTAGATGGTGTGCTGCCATTCATTATGTTCCTGGCTTTGTGTGCCCAGCAGTGGCATGGCAGAGGCAGAGAGCAATGGAAAAATATGTTCTCCCTTCCATCTTCTCAAAGGAGAGCCAAGGGTTCCAGGAGGCAATAGAGATCACGTACATGCATGTGTATACCCAGGCACATTTTTCAAGTTTAAAAAAAATTAGGCATGCTTCCTTCCGTCCAGCATCCCTTTCTAGCAGCTGCCTCACTCCTGTCTTCCCAGCCGGTGTCCTTGAGAAGAGTGATCTCCCCTCACCACTGCCCTCTCACCTCCCGTCTAGCTTGGGCCCACTGGTGTGTGGCTCTGCACCTGCGCTCGGCTCACACCTCATCTTCTGAGATCACCAGTGACCTGCTCACTATCCCATTAGGGAAACTCTTCCAGTTCCTTTCCGGACATTCTGACATCTCTCCATCTTTAAACTGCATCCCTCCCTTGGCTTCCTGGAACACCACTTGGGCGTGGTTCTGTTCTGTGAGCAGTGGGATGTGCTTACCCTGTTTGTCTCCTCCTTTGTCTCCTCTGCTGCCCATCCTTGGGGGCTCAACCTTCTTCTCATCTGGGATCTCAGTGGTGCCATAACTTCAGATTCCATCTATCAGCAGAATATTGAGCCTCTGACTCAGTATTTTCAAAACTGAACTCCTCGATTTATCCTGAGCCCTGTTCTGAATGTCCATCTAATGAAGGGCACCGGTATTTGCTTCGTCTCCTAAGGCCTCCAGACCAGAGCATTATTCTGATTGTTCTTTCGTGCTTCTATACCTTTTGTACGCTCACAACTCTTCCTCCTCAAGACTTCTCAGTAAAGTTTCCTATGAATTTGTTCTTCTTCTCTCACCTTGAGTAAAATCATGGGCTCCCACAAACTGTGGCACATACTGCTCTTATTACACTTGCCAATTTGTATCTTAATCATGTGTTTGTCTCCCTCCCTCACAACTGACTGTATGAGTTAGTCATTGTATACTCACCATAGCTCAGTGAGCATACCATAGGCACTCAACATATATGTGGACAAATAGCAAAATGCAATTAATGGAGCCTGTGGGAAAAGAGAAAGTGATGGCCATGTTCCCCAGGCTCCTAGGGACGACGGAAGTGGATGGTGCCTGTGGTCCTGGCTGTTAGCCCACAGGAAAGACACCTTTGACAACTTGCCTCCAACCCCACTGTTAGATTATTTCAGTATTAAATGGCTGAATGTGCCACCCTAGGAAGATGCCCCATAGACTAAGGAGAAGTTACAGCTCAAGAAAGAACTGAACTCACCATTTTCGCCTTTCGCCATATTAGCGTTCTGTTTAGCTCATGGTTAGTGATCTGCTATTTGAATACCAAGGAGAATTATAGTAACACCAGGGGAGTGGTATTATTAATACATTTGATAAGAATTGAATCACTGAACATTTTAGCAGAGAAAGACTGAAGGGGCAAGGGTGGGAGATAGACTGGAAGTGTACCAGCTGGGAAGAAAAGCTTTAGGCCAGGGAATAGCCGGGGAAGCAAGGCATTGGGTAGGAGTGGGAGTTGCCCTCCCCGCCGCCACCCGCATCTCTCTTGTGCTCTTTGACCCTGTCGTAAACAGCAGGATTTCAGTGTCTGGAGCTTCTCTGCGAACCCAAACTACTCATAACCAGAAATTCCCGGCAGATAGGCAAAGGTCACCTGTAGTCCATGGTGGACGGGAACACTCACCTCGAAACAGAATGCCAACCCTTCACTTAGCACCGGTGTCGGAGGCTCATTCCCCATCAGATACAGGTGCCTCCCCACCTCGTGCTGCCAGGTGAAGTCCCGTCTCAAATGCTGCACTGGAAATAAATAGAAGGGCTTTGGTCCATGAGGCACACTGCAGTCTGTCAGAGCCTCATTGTAGAGTAGTGATTGCTCTAGGGAGTGCTGTGTCAAAGCCACGGCATTTCCTAGTTCAGGAATACTGTCATTGTCATTTTCACTCTGATACCGTGTCAAAGTGGAGTTGGTGGTGGTCACGCGCCAGATCTACTGGCACCTTTTTTCCCCTAGATTGACACTGATACAGGTGTCACCAAAAAACTAACATCCAGCCCAAATGACTTGTCAAAAATAATTTCCACATAAAAATATAAAAGGCATTCTCTGGTATATGTTTAAAAATAACAGTGCCTTTTTGTGTTTTTTGTGACATCTGTCAACCTCTACCTGACATTCTGTGTGACATGCTTGTGCCAGGGGTGACAGGTCCGTAAACTCTGCCTTCTCCAGGATAGTTATAACGGTGACAGTCCCTACACTTCAGCTCTCCGGCAAATTAAATATACCTGGAGAATCAGTCAGTGTGAGCAGAGTCCAGGAGCGGTGGTCCCAGCCAGAGCATGTAATGACGGGGGCTGGGCCACAGGGACTGACATTGGGGGCGGGAAGCAGTAGAAAGTAGAGAAGGGGCACAAAAGCACGCGGTCCGCTAAGGGGACCCTGACTCCACCACATTGGAAGGACCTGGGTGCCCATGTAGAGGAGCAATAGCAGAAATCACCAGGAAGACGTGTCGGAGCCAGACCACAGAGGGCGAGTGGCAGGTGGAGGGCTGGGGGGTCCTTATCCAGGAATCAGAGGAGCCGTCGGAGACGGCAAGCAACATGATGAGAGCCACACGCCGAGGCTTTCAGAAGGAGTGAGCTGAAAATATAGCCCTTAAAAGTGAAATTGAATATGAGGGAAAACTGGAAATAGGGGGCTTGGCCATCCAGTTGTAAATTGCCTTGTACTGTCAGATTAAAGTCATCTGACAGTATGATCTGTATGACAATATGATCTGCCTTCCTCCTGGATGTAAATGTCCCGTGTTGGATCCAATCAAGAAGCAAAGAATGCTATTAATAGAACACTCACTGTTCTGAGGGTGCAAGAGATAGGAAGTAAGATGGTACAATAAACCCTCACTATCTCTAACTTCTGAATCCCAAATTGTATATAGTCCACCAAGGTGCATGATTCTTCCCATGAAATGCAGTGAAATAGGACTTCATTGGAGCAGCCACATGTGCAGGAACAAGTTGAAAGTAACAAAGCCCCGTGAAGATGTGTTTGTGGGGTCCTCAGCTGTGCCCACCTGCTGAGGGTACCACCTGCCTGGTGTAGCACAAGCTACTCACTTTGTACCTCGAAAAAATGGCACGTGAAAATCTTGTCATGAATGGGGTCCATTATAAGTCATCTTTTTTTAAGAAAGCAACCACCTTTTCTCCAAAGCGTGTTTCAAGAAAACCTAGTTCTTTCACTTTGAACGCACATAATTTCACCCAAACTGCCCTCTCATCACAAAGAAGAATTTTTCTCTGGCCTCATATTCTTGTCTCTTTCATGACAACATCCCAGCCCTTAGAGTAGAGTCAATCAGTCAATCAATCAGTCTCTCTCTGTCTTTCTGTCTCTCTGTCTCTCTCTCTCTCTCTCTCTCTCTCTCTCACACACACACACACACACACACACACACACACTCACACACGCACGTTCTTTAACTCCTTTCACGAGTCACGTGGCCACTCCAAAAGCTCTCTCTGTCTCAAATTCTGTGTCGAGGGCCAGCTGTCCACACCCCGAGTTAGCCATAGCTCACCTTCCTCACCACGCCCTCCCTGTAGCCTACAAATGCTTCTTTTCACTGTCCCCTCCCCCCACCGTGTGGGAAACCACTGGAAAGCGCTTCAGGAGTGCCTGGTTCTGAAGGCGGTGGCCTGACCAGCTCCCAGTGACCTTGGGTGCCTGGGGTTGGTTATAAGAACAGGAAGAGAGGACTTCCCTTAGATCAGATTCAACTGCAGGTGGCTTCTTTTCTGAGTCCCAAGAGCTAGATCAGCCAACTATTTTAAAGTAACATGCATGTCATAATTGACACCTGAGCATATTATAATTGACATCTCAGGTAAGCAGTCTCTAATGAAATGTCATATTTAATACTAATACCAAAGTTTAGAAAATTCTAAATTGCATCCAGCATTAAACCATGTCTTCCTCACGCTCCACTCTAACCTAGTATTGAGAAGTGACTGTTTATGAAATTTAACTGGTAAACTCCTTATCCTTGCACTTTTTCCATGATTCCAATTACTATAATCTTAAATACCACCAGGCACATCTATAATAAAGGGACACCCTAAATTCCATAGACATTCCCTGAGAAAGAAAAGAAACACAACTGGCTACTGTGCAGTTCACTAACAAGCCAAGGAAGATAAACCAAATCCTGGGAGTAGAACGACCGGGCCAGAGCTTCAGTGTCCTAGTTGCTTCTCAGCTTCTTTAGAAAGGAAGACCCCCCCCAAAATGGTGCAAGAGCCTCCCCCTGGGCCAGCTGGACGATCCTCTCACCGTCGTCCAAACCTCCTTTCTTCCCGGGTTTCCTAGCTACAGTCATCCACCACCTTTTTAAAAGCTCACAAGGAGAAAGCCTGCATCTATTGGAGAAGAAATCTGCTCTGAATATTTTGTTTTAGTCTAAAGAGCTGCTCCAGATGAAAAACTTTCCCCCTACCAACCCAGTGGGCCCCAGGACCCAGGGCTGCGGGTCCTGCAGGTAGGGGCAATGCTCCCTGCCCCCAGGAAGAAATGCCCGGATGAGGCTTTTTAAATTGCTTCCATTTCACTTGGAATTGAGGTTCTCTGGGCCACCCATGGCCACGGGCCTTTTCTTACTGGCCGGTTTTCTTTGACAAGTGAATCAGGCCTGGCTGTGAGCTAAGGCCCAGCGTGCAGTCAGGGTAGGTGGTGGAAGATGCAGTGTAATAACATGAACCCATTTCATCTCGTCTCAAGCAAACCCCACACCAAAGCTAATGGGAGGTGGCCAGAGCTGCTTGGCCAGAAAGGAGTTGAAGGCAAAGGTGAAAATATTGGTGGGAACGTGGCCTAAAAGCAGACCAGGCAGGCGTGTCAAAGCACAGCATTTTTGACGGAGTCAGAATTGGCTCTTTTTCTTTACCTCTGTAGTTAAGGGTAGACTAGCAGAACCAGGTGTAAGCTGCCCCCTGCTGCCTGACACAGAGAAGTACATGAAAAGCGTCCACTTCGTTAGTAAGAGTTGTGTCCTGAAATGCCTGCAGGGAGTGGACCGCAAACTGGGGGCGTGGCAGGCAGACTGAGGGAGGCTGTAGACATCACAGGTCACCTGGATCCTCTCAGATCTGAGGATGAAGGAAGGCTGATAGAGTTGAAAGCACCTCTTAGTAAAAGTACTTTCTCGGGGGATTTGGGGAGCTGCCTCGTTACTCCTTCTGCAACCTCGTTAGTCGAAGTGTGGCCCACGTGAGTTAGAGATGCAGGCTCTCGGGCTTCTCACCAGGTCCGGCCAATTAGAATCTGCATTTTTCACAAGATCCCCGAGTGATTCACATGCATGTTACATTCGAGAAGCCCTGAGATTAACTGCAGAGGGAGCTTTAACCCGGGAGAAGGCCCACTGTTCTCCTAAGGTTTGGATCAAGTTGAGTTCGATTTGAACAGGGAGAGAACACAGCCCAACAGGAGAGATTGTCCGCTATTAAGATCTCAAATGCCTTATGTCCTTATTTTCTTAATACTTCTTTTTTCTCCATCCTCACATTGCACTAGCTCTTTAACCAAAGTCACTCGAACTTGCTGTATTTCACATTACTTGCTATTTTTCAGCACAACTGGCATCTGCCAAGCAGTTTCTTTCAAAACCAGTCTGTCCCAGCAAGTGTGTGACAGGCGTCTGATTTGCTCTCTGGCAGCCTGTGTGTTCACCGTCGTTCTTGTTTGCTCCCGTCTTCTCTCCCCCTCACTTATACCCGGCTGTTGTTGGGATCGAGCTGGCCCCCGGTGGCATTGTCGGTCTGTTGCTAACCTGGAGTGTTCTTTTCCGCGCCAGGTCAGGGAAGAATGCCGGCTCCTGAACGCCCCACCTGTTCCACCCCGAAGCGCAAAGCCTTTGTCCACCAGCCCCTCCGTCCCTCCTCGCACGGTCAAGCCGGCGCGGCAGCAGACTCGCTCTCCCAGCCCCACCTTGTCCTACTATTCTTCAGGGCTGCACAACATGTAAGTCGTCTTGCCCGGCCCCGCTGACGCTCCTCATCCGCCAGGCCCCCGGTTCTTGAGAACATTTGCAAGGTAGCCGTAACCCAGGCAGGGCGGGTGGGAGACGACACGGTTTTTAAATTTATTTTTGCAATTGTTTTACTGGGAGAGCATGATGGGGCCCCCATTGGTTTTGAGCTAGGGTGGAAGAGCCAATGTCTTTTGAAGAAAAATGCCACCAGAATCTGAGAAATTCAGTGATTCAAGGCAACTGGATTCTCTTGGAAAAACCCATGGACTGCCATCAGTTCTACCAAATCAGCATCTAGTTCTTTCCGCTTCGACTTTGACACGGCTGACGGCACCTTCCATCAGGACCGAAAAGCGAAAGGGTCCCCCTGGCTCCGTGCTCTGAATTTCCACCCAGACGGGAGTCCCTTTCTGACCACTGCTGCTGAGCAGTCATTTCCTCCTGTCCAGATCCTTCTGGTGCAGCGAGTTCGTTCTTTTGCAGTGCAGTCGTTCCACTGTTGGCAAATGCCTGTATGGGTGTGTGTATATATATATATATTAGAAATCCTTTCTAATATCGAGTTGGGATCTGTCTCTATGTAACTTTCAACTATTTCTGATGTCTACAAAAACAAAAATAGGGCCACCCCACTTCTCTTTGTCAACTCATGAAAATTCAAAGTCAGCTATGACGTAAGTCTTCTCTTTTCCAGAAGAAACACCCTCAGTTCCCTCTGCTGCTTCCCCTGACATCGCTGCCAGACCCCGCGTCAGCCTGGTCGCCCACCTTTGAGTACACCCCAGTTTCACTGTTGCTCTTAAAACAGAGCCCCCAGAGCTGAGGGCACCACGCCACGTGTGCTCTTTACAGTTTAAAGTAGCTCTGTTTGCAGATATTTTTTGTTATCTGGGCATTGAAAGACTTAGGCTAATGTTACTCGATTGTACAGAAACTAAGGCTAGGAGGATTTATTTGAATAAATCTCTTCCTGCCTCAGACTTTTGGGTGGAAGTAGAGTCGTGGGTGGTGGTGACGCGATCATGTCTTTGTAGCACGAGCACGGCAAGCGTGGGGCACCGCTTGCCACTTCTTCCCTCCACCCTTGCCCACTGCAGACGTCACTAACCAGTCATGGCACCTGCTGTGCAAAGCCCAGACGTGACTGAAGAATTTTTCTCATCAGAAAGATCCAGGCACCTGCTAACAATGGTTTTCTTATTAGCTAAAATATGTATTTTTCCATCTCCACTGTAAGCTTCCAGATCATTACGTACACATCCACAGTTACCAATGTATTTAATTATAGATCCATTTTTAAAATCTCAGTGAGGTTAGTGGGTACTTTATTGAATTCATGTTATGAATACTGTGTTTTTTTTTCCTAACTACCCTTTTCTACTCAGCAATAACATCTATGAATAGTGAAAGCCTTGGGCTTGGGCTTTTTTTTTTTAAATACTAATTTTCTTTTCTGTTTGCTTTTAAGCAGCGTTACTAAAAGTGACACAAGTCCTTCTGAAAGTGCTCCTGTTTCCTGCTATCCATGCAGCCGAGTGAAGACGGATTCTGTGGACCTGAAATCCCCGTTTGGAAGTCCCTCTGCCGAAGCTCTGTCTTCCCGGCTCTCGTGGCCTAACCATTATTCGGGAGCATCGGAGGGCCAGACCAGGAGTGACTTCCTGCTGGATCCAAGCAGGAGTTACAGTTACCCTAGACAAAAGACACCAGGCACACCAAAGAGAAACTGCCCAGCACCTTTTGATTTTGATGGCTGTGAGCTCTTGGCGAGCGCCCCCAGCTCAGCCACTGCAGAATTCAGTAGCAGCGTCTCTGGTTGTCCCAAGTCAGCCAGCTACTCTCTGGAGAGCACAGATGTGAAAACTCTTGCAGCTGGCACAACAAAGCAGAGTATATCATGCCCTGCCTTACCCCCCAGGGCCCCAAAACTAGTGGAAGAGAAAGCTGCCTCTGAAACATCTCCTTTGCCTCTGAAAATCGATGGTGCTGAGGAAGACCCCAAGTCTGGGTCACCAGATCTCTCTGAGGACCAGTATTTTGTTAAAAAGGGCATGCAGGACATCTTCTCCGTCTCCTACCCTTTCTCATCTCCGCTGCACCTCCAGCTGGCCCCCAGGTCCTGTGGCGATGGTTCCCCATGGCAGCCACCTGCTGACCTGTCCGGACTCTCTATAGAGGAAGTGTCCAAGTCATTACGGTTCATTGGTTTGTCCGAAGATGTCATATCATTCTTTGTTACCGAAAAGATTGATGGGAATTTGCTTGTCCAACTAACGGAAGAAATCCTCTCAGAGGATTTCAAATTGAGCAAACTGCAGGTGAAGAAAATAATGCAATTCATTAATGGCTGGAGGCCCAAAATATAGCCAAATTAATCCCCAGCTAGCATGGAACAAAACTGATAAATGTGTGTTCTGGAAGGGGTGGGCTGGGACACAATTTCATGTTTTTGCACTAAAAACCTTCTCTGTAAATAGGAATAAGAGAAACTCTTACTATGCAGATTACGTTTTTGAATGGTGAACAGGCTATTTTGTACATCAATAAAAACGCTGTACAGAACACTTGGAGGTGTGCCTTGTACGTCACTCAACACTCAGCAGCTGCTAAAAGAAAAAAAAAAGGCATGTGCAGAGAAATCATTCTTACCCAAGTAGATTTATGCAAGAAGGTATGATATTTATTACAAAATAGCCAAAGCCGAAAGACGTAAGAATCTTTAAAAAAAAAAAAAAAAACACTTTTGAACAACAGTTCCCTTCTTTCAGGGGATTGACTTTAGACAATTAACTATATTCTGTGCTCTGTCATTTGGATTGCTTAATGCTAATTGTTTTTCTCTTGTGCCTGAAAATGTTAGTGGTATGAAATGACACTTTAATGTTACATGCTTGGTGGGGATCTTTTTATCAAAAGGCATTTTCCAAAAGTCATGTGTTGATAAAGGATATATGGTGTCCTCAGAAATCATACAAATCATGACTACGATAAGTAGTAACAGTAACTGTAACTGCTGCTAATTTTATTAAGCAGAGAGAAAACAAAATATACATCTATGTATATGTGTATATGTACACACGATACACCAATATGTTTTAAACATAATTTTGAGTCTGATATTTTAGATAATATCTGTTCACTTTCAAACATCCATTGAGGTTTGGGAACCTTTAACTAAGTTGATTCTCTTAGGGATAGTGGACAGAATGATTCCAAAGATTATAGAACCCTGTCACTCGAAGCTTGTTCTCATTTGGCTTCATCACTGAAAACTTGGAACAAATCAGTAAAGAGTCTGTATTGAAGAATTGTTTGATTTTTAAGCCCACTGGAGGGCTTGTTTTTGCGTATAGTATCCCATGATGACGTCTGGGGAAATGACAGTTTCTGATGAATGACAGTTCCCGGGTTTGAGGGTCTTTTTCCCGTGGCGTCTTATAGGGAGACATCTGAAGAGGATTTCTCAGAATGTGTTAAGTTTTCCCAACTTGCTTCATGCTTTAGAAGAGCTCAGAAATCAGACTTACCATCCTTTATGATTGCATGTGCTACATCTGTTGAGTAATTTTTAAAATACTAAGAAGAGGACTTGTTTATTTCATAAACCTCTTCTTCCCCCATTCCAAAGAAAATACATTATTACCATACTTTTATTCCAAGAATTTCAGGACATCAGTCTGAGAATTTTTGCTAAAAGGGATTAAATATTCCAGAATATAATCAGCATCAGCGTCGTTCTTGACTTTTTGAAAGATATAAATCTTAGAGAAGTTTTAGTTCTCTGAGCAGTGCATCCTCCAGACAGCCCTATGCCCTCCACCCCGAGTCTATCCCGGATTGCAGATGTACAGACAGACTGTGACCGAGATACACACCGTGGCCTCATGGATGGGGTGCGTCAGCCAACAAGGTGGCAGCGTGACTTGCAAGATTAGGTTATATTTTATCATCTCCTCTTCCTGCTCACCGTAATAAATAAATAAATTTAAAGACAAGACCCACCGGTGTAGTTTTGCACTATAAAACTACACAGTGTAGTTTTATAGACCTGTGATATATGTCTTTATTCCTTTGCATTAGGAAGATATTTTTAACCCTTCTCATGGTTTAGAGTTGAGGTGAATTGACACCTATTCTAATTTTCCGTCTAGATCTCCTTTAAAAAAAAAGACATTTTTTTTTCTCCTGTCTCTCAAAATGTAAATATAATACTCCAGGTAAAAAAGAGTACCCTGTAAAATTCTCAAGCTGGAGCGCCTCTTCAAAAGTAACTGACAGGTCTATGAAGAAGTGTCAGGTCCTGCACTCACGGACGTGAGATCGAGGAGACTTGCATGTTCAGAAGGCATCGTTCTGTGTGAGGGCAACTACCCCCTTAATAAAGTTATCCTCTCAGAACTTCTTTTTAAAATAAAAACAGACAAGATGCATTCGCCAAGCTGCAAGTTTTCACTGAGAAACCCTTGCTGAATCAGTTTTAAAACACTTAGCACTTGGACAAAATTCTCAAATTCGGGAGGGAGCAACAGGGTTGGTTTGAACTTACATGAAAGGTTGTCCCCACATAAACAACTGACTTCTATTTTTTCTTTTGCAAGAACTTTACACAAAATAGAGTTGTTGTTGTTTTTGTTCATTTGTTCTAGTTCTTGGCATATTTCTGTCAAGTTTATACTGATGGGCAGTAGGGACACTCCGCGAGGGCAGGGATTATGGCCTTTGATTCGTCGATGCATTAAATGTTTATTGAGCACTACGCTGGCATCACTCTGTGATGCTGGGGAAAGACACGGCCCCTGCCCTCTTAGAGCTCATGTTGTTTATATTTAAAATCACAGTTGCTGAGACTGTGTGTGAGTAAGCAAGACATGAAATCTTCTGGGCAGCTGGATGCATGGAGAGCTACTGTGTCCTGTCTTTAAAGAATCCACAGATGCAAGAAATGGCAGCCTCTATTAAACGGCTCTGTTCATAAGCACCACGTGACCATTAAGACAAGGTGTGTGTTGAAGGCAGACAGTGTCTGTCCCTCACTGCCTAGTAGGTTTTTAAAACTGACCTGGAACTTTTTAAAGTGTAGTAAATATCTTCTGGCATCTCTAAAAACCACAAATAAATGTAATGGCCATTCCAAGCTGGGCATCTGTGTGTGGAGGACCTCGGCACCCTGTCTAGACGAGGCATTCATAGCCCCGAGAGAATCACGGCAGCAAATGGAGAGGAGGGTGAGAAGGAGACAGCCCTTCCCTCCTGAGAGCTGCGGTTTTGCAGCGAAAAGCGATGTACAGAGATCCCCATGAGCAGAACCTTCCGACCTTTTTGGGGTCCTTAAATTTCATGGCAAAAGTCATCATGGCCCCCATCAGAAAAGAAAGTCAGCAATAAACCGATCCAAGCAGCTCCAGTGTACAATGCGGACCTGACTCATGTTGGGAGGGAGAACTCCGGCACTCACAGATCAATTCCTTCTCAGAATCTTGTAAACGCCTGCAAGTTCTCTCTTCTGTAAGTTGAGCTGCTCCACTTTATGAACTGTGAAATTTACACTTTACATTCTTTCAACCCACATATACCATTCGAGTTTATGAAGTTGCAGGAAGCTGCCCATTTAGCTAAATCGCAGTGTTTATTCTTATCTCATGTAGGAATACAACAATCGTACAGGAAATATGATGACAGTCCATTTCAACTGTTTTCAGACACGTGCACGAACAGCCTCTGTTCACATTCCAGAACCACCTGTGCATCACCCGGGCAGCTCCCTGAGAAATTCAGGAGTTGGGTGTGGATACATACAGAGTCCTTCATTTTCCAAACACTTTGTATAAGTCACTACTCATCATGCCTAAGGAGTATAAGATTAACATTTTGAATAACTGGAAAAAAACATAGTCCTCCCAAGAACCTAGTGAACTGTTCAAAGGAAACTTCAATTTCAGTCTACAAAAAAAGTTAAATCTGCTGTTGGACACAGGAGGTTTTCAGAAACATGCCCATTGTATCAATTTCCACTATTTTTCAAGTAATAGAAATGCACCCGGCTGCTAGGGCAAGAAGAATAAAAGGCCCAGAGCTCGAATGATGGGAAGTAGACTCCTATACTGTGGGATTGTAATATTACGGGATTCTTATGGCCACATTGTGTTAAATCACATTGTTTTGTCTTCAAAACTTGGTGTTTTAAAATGTGTCTCATTGTGATAGCCAGAAAAGGAGTAAACGTGATTTCAGTTCCAACTATACAAATATCTTCTGTCATTTTGCTGCTCTGTCTAATTTTTAGGCTATAAATTTTGTGATAGAGCTTATCAGATTGCGAATTTCCTTTGTTTACAATCTCATATAGTAGGGCTCAGATAATTTCTTAACTGTAAACCCTTTCTCCCCCTTTCTATATTAAGTTCCATTTAAAATATTGTTTAAGCTAAGCCTAAAAATTGGATTCAATTAATTAAGAATTTGGGGAAGTTTTCCTTGAATGGAAAATGTCCTCTTTTCAAAGAATTTTGTAACCATCTTTACAATTTTTTTGCTTGGAAAAAAGTGGGTTTTTAACTACTAGTTAACAGTTGCATTACTTTCCAGAGCATTATCTAATGGGCCCAATGTGTACCTCAAGATAAACACAGTATGTTATGTCTAAAAAAATGCATTGTCTGTTGATTTAAATGGTTCTGAAATGTCTATAAATAAAGAAATTTTTGAACTTGCATTTCTTGCAGTTGTTCCTCAGTGCGTCAGACTTAGGGCATAGTTTTCTAAGACTTCTCTTGCCCATCCTCATTAAGGAGTAGGGAATTTGTCTGAACGGCAGTGGGGAGTCCCAATATTGCAGGCTCATTCAGTGTTATTAAGAGAGGGAAGACTGTGGCTATTGGACATCACCAGATGATGCTGGTCACCCAATGGCATTCAAAGAGAATCCAATACCTGTGTGGTCAGGAGACGGAGCAGAAGATGGATACAGATGAACTGATGAGTTTAAAAAAAATTGTACATATCTGAACGGGGAAAAGAAAGATATTAAAAATTCCTGTCTCTTTGGCTTACATCCAGTTTAATGTATGTAATTACAGCTAGCATAAACGGTGAGCAGAGATGGCCGAGGGTACTAGAGAAGTCATGAGCGTTACCCACTGAGCAGCATCCACTGATAAGTTTCACAGAGGAGTTGAAGAATTCCAAGTGGAGGTTTGTTGAGGGAGCTTTTATTTTACTCAGAAGAGTGTGAAATAGCTTCCCAACATCTTATGCCCTGAATCTTCTGTCTTCTTTTACTAGACTAAAAGCATCCCCAAATCATTCATTCCATTTTATACTTAAGCCTTTAACCCTTCTCTCCTATTTTGTAGGGATAAAACCTGTGACTAAACTCATAAGTGTTCACCAGAAGAACCTATAGGCTTTGTGTAGGGCTCTACCTGAGGGCCGTAGGAGTACTTCATCAGGTCCACACTGGGACATTTGACACCCCAAATTGATACTGCAAAGTAAATTTGAGTCTAGAAATAAGTTGGGTTAGAATCCAATGTCCTCCAATTCCTTACATATCTGAAATTAGATAAAGCCAGATTACTGAAAACAGTAAGTGCTGGATAAATTATTATTTCATGGAAATGATTTTTCTCTTAAGATGTGCCTGGCCCCTCCTTGCTTAGATAATTCGTGTACATCCTTCAGGATTTACCAAGTAGCATCCTCGTGCTGATTAGGTTCACTTCTCTGCACTGATACAGTTCCCTGTGCATATTTCTGTCCCATGTAAGCTGTAAACTCCTTGGTATCAGAGGCTTTTGTCTTCATTGCTATATCTCCCAAAGTGAGTGCTGCTTGAGGTTCTATCGAATGACAACATGAATGCCATCCCATTCCTGAACCAGTCTTTGTGTCGTTAAAGTCAAGATTCTGCAGCCACATGACAGCAAAACAGTAAAGTCAAATGAATGATACCAGTGCAACTTGTGCTTGTCGTAAAATATTTGAGTAGACTAAAAGAGAGCAAGATAATGCACTTGTTTAGAGATCCCAAGTTGAGTTTGAGTCTCTTGCAAATAAATAAATTTTTCTGACATATAGTTAAGCCAATGACTCACATTTTTTGAAGGGTAAAAAAAAGAACCAGAAAGATCAGTGTGTTCCCATAAGATTGACTCAAACATTAGCTCTAAAAGACACAGGCAATCAAAAAGTAGTAGATATGGTTGAAAGACCTACGCTAAGAGTGATCTCAGGGCCAGAGGCTGTGATGAGGGGAGATAAAAAACGCAGATGCTGTGTGCTCAGAGCACAGCTGGCCAGGAGACATGGTGCACGGCATAGACCGTACCATCTGTGGGCAGATCACAGATGTTTAGAGCCAAGGGGGACTTTGGAAATGACCTAGTCCCTCCTCTTACCTTCATAGGAATGAAACCCATGGAGAGTGGAGACTTGCCACAGATAGAACCAAAGCTAGAAATAAAATCTCCTGGTTACCCATTTTGTATTCGTTCCCTTCCAACACCATCTCCCAATTTCCTCCACTTTTAAATTTCAAAAATAACTTTAATGGCTTTTTAGTGCATGGAATGCCCTACCCTGGTTCTCCAACTCATTTGTTCTGAGGCTGAAAATCAGGAGGCAATTCTCAACCTGTGCTCCCCAGTCAGTGCTAGGTGGAAATCAAGGAAAACTGCTTCTTCTGCTTATGAAATGGGGCTCTGAGCCCATCTGCTTTTTGATTAAAAAGGATGACTCAATGAAAATATTAAATCAGACAAGGGTAACAGAGAAAAGTATAAAATAGTCTACAGCCATACCACCCTGAACACTCCGGATCTCATCTGATCTCGGAAGCCAGATTAGTACTTGGATCGGAGAAAAGTATAAAATAGGCTCACAGCGCACACACCTTACATCCCTCTGTATCCAGGGTAGCTGCTAGAAGAATTTACAAACTGCGGCGCCCAGGTAGAGAAGCGGCTGCAGTACCAAATACGGCCACAAGGTGCCGGGCTTTTCCACCCACTCCGTGACTGCCGAGGATTTCCCCGTAAATAAACCCTCACTGGAGCGCAGTGACAGTCCAGGGTCAGCACAGGGTAAAATCGTCAGTTCAGCCATCTGGGAGGTCTCTGTCTTGCCATCTCTTGTCTCTTTTCGGCTTTTCTCAGTTAGCCAAAGGCATCGGAATCCTGAAGCTACGGGAAGGTACGGAAGTGGCTCAGGAAAGGTAAGGAATTTGACAGTGGGGCGCTGTGTTTCTTCGGGCCGGATGTCCACTGGGGAAGAGAGTGCAGGGATTTTGGAGGTGCAGAACTGGCCTGTCGTGTGCCTTGCTACTGCTCGGTTCCGAGTCTCTGGAATTTCGAAAGCGAATGATGTGAGTCGGAAGCTCTGGAGTAAAGAAAGAAGTTGTGCTTTTCTTACGATTATTTCATTGTTGGTTTGGGGCAACCAAACCATCAACCTGAAACAAAACTCTATCAAGTGTTACACTGAAGCTGACGTTCAAGTTCGGATTGAGAAGGCACTTCGTCCCCCTCCTCTTCACCTGCAAACTATTAACTCACCTAATTGATCCTGGGAGGAAAGACAAAGAAAAAAGAAATCCTAACTACGAAAAAGAGAATAATCAAACTACAGTGTTTGCATAAGCATGTGTCTGCTTCATTCTTTCTGCCCTTTACTGCTCTCAGTAGCACAGTTATTGACAAAGTCAGTCTCTTTTTCAATCCATCTTTTAAGAAGATGATGGATTTTTATAAATCGGTAAACTACCAACAATTTTACTTTTCATAGTTTTGGTTGCCATCTTGAAGCAGTATAATTGCCAGTTACAGTTTTCTTTTATATTTTTTTCTTTTTGTACAACATTCCATTGTCAATACACAGTTTTCATATGACCATATTTATGTTTTGATCTCACTTCAGTGATTCATGAATAAGAGTTGTGGAGAAATGTGATTGTTCTGAGAGTGGACTGCAGTTCACAGAAGCTCAGTTCTTCTCATTGTAAAACGATCTGCTCCACTGATTTTATGAGGTTTTTTTGGTTGTTATTTTTAATGTTACCGCTATCCTACACACTAAGGACCTTGCTTTCGGTTTCTTGCCTATGTGAAAACCATGAAATTATGCCAGTTCTGCATATGTATTCTGTTTGCCACCATCTAAAGTTGAAAAAGTTTAGCAATGTAAATTATCACTGTACCAGTGAAGCAAATGTAATCTTGCAAGGTCACGTAGCTGATCTCCCATCCTTGGGACAGGATCACTCACGAGCCCACTTGGTCTCAAAATCTGAGTCCTGGACAGTCGTTAAATTCTCTCACACTGTGATGATCTATCTACTCCTGTATTTAAAGCTCCCCGGCATGGGAGGCTCCATTCCTGCACTGAATAGTCCTTCCTTCTGTTCCTTATTTTGCAACTTAAATTGCTTACCTAATTTCATTATACATGAGTTATATCTCAGTTTTTTGTTGTTTTTTTTTTAATGTTCACCTATTCCTTACTGGAGATCAACTGTGAATCAGGTCATTTTCTGTCATATTCTTTCGCAGACTTAGAGATTTTTACTTTTCTTTCTAGTTTTCCTATTAGATGAGAATAGCCCTTGCGTTCTTGCACCGTGATTCCGCTGTACACACACCAGTTATCTGGAGCGTGGAGATATCCTTACATTAGTCATCCTGGATGATGGAAAGATGTGGAAGTTATTTGTTCTAGGAGAAGAAAAAGGCAATCTGTAGAGATACCACTATTATAGTCACTTATAAAGGACTATGATCCATAGATCAGTTAATCATTGAGAGTTTTTTATTTGGAAGGCTGAGATAACTAACTTATCTTTCACAGATAACTCACCGTAAAAGAACAGTTTGAAATGTGGATGGGAAAATGAAGTGTGCACATTCTCCTTATTCAGTTAACTATTAGGTATATCTCACCAGAATTAATGCCTGAGGGGGAAAAATGCTGTTGTTTGGCCCTCACCAGCTTCTTTGAGAGGCGTACTGTTTTGTATTTCTTTGTCTTACCATGTAGCCAATATGGATCAACTTCAGAGCATCCATCTTCTGCCCACTGGCTTTGTCGCCTCCTGACTATTACCTAGTGTCAGGGTGCGATTTTGTTTTAGGAAGAGAATAAAGGAGAAGTCGGCACACTCATTGCTAGAGAGAGGAATTTGCTGCATACACAGCAAGCCCTTGGGGATCCCAGCCCCCCATTCCTGCTGTGGATCAGCCACTTCCAGACTCCTTTACCCCCTCGCCTTGCACAACTGCTCTCCTAACTCGCTGTTCTCTAAAAGAAAGGATGCCATCTACTCTGCTGCCTTATTCTGTTCTAGGTTTCTTCTCACACCTCTTCTCCTGGGACTTCTTAGATCTTTACTCAGACTTAGCCCAAATTTCACATTTTCCTGAATTCCTGTGTTGCTCTCATTCTATCTCCGGCTAACTCCTAGTGATATTTTACAACACTCTCTAAATTGATTTTCATAAGCATACTTTTTATCCACAGCCAAAGAAATCCACCAGGCAAACAGCAGTGGAGAAATTCTGTGGATCTGCTAGGCAAACGGAAGCAGGAAGAGCAGTTGCTGTGCGGTTGTATGGGTTTATTCATTGAGGCAATTTGGGGGGAGTGCCTAACATCATTCCGAAACAGTAAAAATTTGCCTTTTCAATAAATACTAGATGAAATGAATGCTAAAGACAGGATATAAATTACTTCTAATACCAATAGAATATTTTATCAGCCAATTCCCCACGCCCCTGGCATGCCCCTAAGAGACATTCCCAGAACATGTAGGAGAAAGTGTATTTCATTTGCTTCCTAGTTTCACCAACACAGTTATTCTCTGATTCTCAGCCCTGGCCACAGCACCCAACCCTGCCATGACCGCAGGGTCACTTCCTATTAGTCAATACCACCAGGAGCTCCTGGGCACAGCCTCTGTTTAGACAGCCGCTCCTGCAAACGGGCGCCCTTGAGATGTGCATATGGGCATATGCTGTCTCCATTGTCCCTGCTTCTCCCAGCGCCGCTGTGGAAGGTCTGAGCGCAGCTTCTCCATCAGCGGGAGTTACGGATGTGTTCTCTCTCAGTCCCGGTGTCCAGCAGGCATATACAGATATACCCACATGTACACCACGGGCAAACGCTCTCTCAGAGCCTCATAGTCGAAACCCATGAGGAGGAATAAGAAGTGGCCCAATAATGAGCCACAGACAGACCTCTGCACCTTCAGCTCCACAGGTGCCCAGCAACAGCTCTGAAATGCCACCAAAGTCCTACTCGTGGTCCGTCCTTCTTATCAGGATTGGACCTGAGGGAGGGTTTATTTCTTTAGTGACAATAATTTACCACCTTTAGAGTCATCCAAATCCTGAATTTGGATTGTAGCTCTACTTCTTATTATATGTGTGACTTATTTTTTCAATCCATCAAAATGGAAATAATAATAACTACCTCTTAGAGTGGTTATGAAAATTAAATGAATTGATATAGGTGAAGCTCTTACATATGACTTAGTTCAAAGTGAGACTTAATTCTGTTTTGTTTTTTTTCTGAGACAGAGTCTCGCTCTTTTTGCCAGGGCTAGAGTGCCGTGGCGTCAGCCTAGCTCACAGCAACCTCAAAATCCTGGGCTCAAGCGATCCTTCTGCCTCAGCCTCCCGAGTAACTGGGACTACAGGCATGCGCCACGATGCCTGGCTAATTTTTTCTATACATTTTTAGTTGTCCAATTAATTTCTTTCTATTTTTAGTAGAAACAGGGTCTCGCTCTTGCTCAGGCTGGTTTCGAACTCCTGAGCTCAAACAATCCGCCCGTCTCAGCCTCCCAGAGTGCTAGGATTACAGGCGTGAGCCACCGCGCCAGGCCCTTAATTCTGTTTTGAAACAGAATTAAACCACTTTAGAAATGGGAGAGAAGGTGGCAGTGGAAATAACTTGCATATTCCATCTATCCATTCATTCATTCAGCAAATATTTAGTGAGCATTTATTAAGTTTTCAGCCTAAAGCTCGTCTACTACACAAGACACAGTCTCTGTGTGCATGCCAATGGCTTGCAGTAATAGCAATAGTAAAGAAAGAAACATTTATTGAATATTCACGGTATTTCTCAGTCTTTGAAACATAGAAAATCACATGTGTTATTTCATTTAATTTATACGGCATCAATAAGAGGTAGCTATTGTTACTCCCATTTTTTAGATGAGAAAATTGCATCAAAGAAGGACAATTGATCCAAGATCACAGAGCAAGTTAATGGCCAATCCTGGATTCAAACCCATCTTTCTGACCCAGGGTCCGTGCTGTTACGAGGGGACACATGCAAAATGCTCTGGGAGCTCATCGGGGGAGAACTGCTCTGTGTCTCAGAGCTCAGAGGGGGCCTGCTGAAGGAAGTGGCATCCAAACGGGAGCCTGGAGGATAAGTAGGAATCAGGAAGCTAAAGGGGAGGTAGGAGGAGGTGGACATTCAAGGGAATGAAACAATACCGTCAACCCTCAGCATCCGAAGGCACTGGTGCCGGGACCCCTGGGGAACCAACAGCCACAGATACTCAAGTCCCTGATATAAAATGATGTAGTATTTGCACGTAGCCCACGTACATCCTCCCATATACTTTAAATCATCTGTAGATTAATTGTAATAGCTAGTTCAATGTAAGTGCTATGTAGTTGCTATGCTGTATTTTTTAATTTGTATTATTTTTTACTGTTGTATTATTTTTGTGGGGGTTTTTTTTAAGATATTATCTGTCAGGGCTTGGTTTAATCTGCAGATGTGAACCTGCGGATGCAGAAGGCTGCCTGGATTTGCAGAGTCCTAGAGATGCACGAGAGTACCGCGCTGCTCACAGAAATTGTCCGGTGGGGCCGGGCGTAGTGAGTGCGGAACACTGCGAGAAACAAAGCAGGGGGGAGGAGCCTTTCCGTGAAGTTCACTGCAAGGCAGGTGAGGGAGCCTGGTCTGCATCCTGAGAGCACTGCAGAAACTTCGTCACTGCAAGTAGGGGAGTGGCATGGCGGACGGCGTGGCTGTGGGTGTGGGCTGGGCGCGGAGCGGAAGGAGGCCGCAGGAGTTCACGCGAGGGGCGAGGCCTGGATGGAGAAATACCATGGGGATGGAGAGAAACGGGCCCACTGGAGCAGTGTTTTCGAGGTAACACTGAAAGGACTCGGCCCCTGGTCAAATGTGGCAGCAGTTTGTACCTTGGAGAGCATGTGTCTAAGGCCTCCCGTAGCCCCACAGGCCTCTCCCCCTCCAATACAACATGGGAAAGGAAAGTAAAGCATTAATATTATGAAAGTATTTCAGGGTCTCCTAAACATAAGAAGAAACAGTAGAATATGAATTTTATGACAAATCATGGTACTTTCTTGTGTCCCCCCCCAAAGTCATATGCTGGAACCTAACCCCCAATGTGATGGTATTAGCAGGTGGGGCCTTTGGGAGGTGATTAAGTCATGAGGGTGGAGCCCTTATGAATGGAATTAGTGCCCTTTAAGAGACCCCAGGGAGCGAGCTAGCCCCTTCCACCCCGTGAGGACACAGGAAGAGGGTACCTTCCATGAGGAAACAGGCCCTCACCAGACCCCAAATCTGCCGGACCTTGATCTTGAACTTCCGAGCCTCCAGAAAGGTGAGAAATAAATTTCTGTTGTCTGTAAGCTACCCAGTTTATGGCATTTTGTTATAGCAGCCCAAGCAGACTGACAGCGCTCAAGCCGGGATCCCTACCAGAGCCTCTCTCATATGGAAGGATGAAACGCGAGCTCTGTCATGCAGAATCTGTTGACAGACGAGCTCGGTAAGGATCTACCTAGGTGGTTTCTCTGAATGGGAGTATCCCTCTGTCCGCCCGGCCACACTGGCCTCTGCAAGGTTCAAACACTGCAAGCATGCGATTTCCTAGTCAGAGACTACGGCGGCCAACGGCCCGAGCTTCAGAGGCTGCACAGCAGCTGGTAGCAGAAGGTCGTGCTCAGAACGCCGGAGCAGCAGCGGTGGAACAGGCGGCACAGCTTACAAGCAGCGAGGCAGGAGAGGGATTGAGGGTGGCGTCCAGGTTGTCCACTTGCTCAACTGGATAGAAAGGAACCCGAGGAGCAGAGTGTGAAGAAGACGCCCACTCCGCTTCAGTGTGTCGCATCCCAGGCAGCCCCCCAGTTAGCACTGAGTTTGGCTACACAGAACCAAAGCCCAACTACAATGGCTTAGTGAGGTCGGACTTTGTTTTCTCCAATAAGAAGCCCAAGAAGGCAATTCAGGACTGTGCAGCTGCTCAGCGTCATCCAGGAAGCAGGACCCTTCTGCTGCCCTTGCCAGTGGCTTTCGTCCTCACTGCCCTAACTTGGGTCCTATAGCTACAAGCAACTGTACCAACTTCCAAAAGAACAAAAGTTTGGAAGTATAAACAGCCAAGGACACACGGCAACTGAGTCTGTCCCTTTTTAATCAGGAAACGTATTTCCCAAAAGCTCTACCCCATAGATGTGCCATTGGCCAAAACTAGGTCACGTGACACTCCAGCTGCAAGAGTCACAGAGGTGAGTATTTCTAACCCTGAACAAATTGGGACTCTGAGGAAGGAAGAAAAGGCCATCAGACATTAGACAGGCAACCAGCAATGTCTGCCATGGGCATGCAATAAATATTTGTAGGTCCGGGCGCGGTGGCTAACGCCTGTAATCCTAGCACTCAGGGAGGCTGGGGGTGTGGTGGGGGGTTGCTTGAAGTCAGGAGTTCAAGACCAGCCTGAGCAAGAGTGGGACCCCATCTCTACAAAACAATAGAAAAATTAGCCAGGCATGGTGGTGTGCGCCTGTAGTCCCAGCTACTTGGGAGGCTGAGGCAGGAGAATCACTTTAGCCCAGTAGTGTGAGGTTGCTGTGAGCTAAGCTGATGCCATGGCACTCTAGCCCAGGCAACAGAGTGAGACTCTGTCTCAAAAAAAAAAAAAAAAAAAAAAACAGGGAAGGGGATTTTGAGTTTCATAGAGCCCTGGACAACCACAAATCTAACTGGTCTTCCACATTGCAGGAAACACATGAAAACAGGAACATGCCTTTCATAGCTGGAGCTAGGTTAAATGCCCTCTGAATTAGGAATTGCTTTTAAAATCTCTGGAAGTGCACAAGAATAATACAATGGTATAAACAGACTTACCCATGAGACTAAATGAAAAACAAAAATAACGAAGCTGATTTCTTTAGCCTTAGCTCCAGGCAAATCTCATGTAGGTTTTTTAATTTCTTTTCTTTCTGTTCTACCACTTTCAGCCTAAAATGTATTTATATTGATGATCCTAACCACCACAACCCTCTTAAATGGAATGTAACAACATATTACAGACCTTGTGAAAAAAATATGGTGTATTCCTCAAAGAGCAGTTAATGAGTCAGTATACCTCTCTATCTAGGATAATACATGTCTAACTTGCTTTGACTTTGAAAAGCTTAAACAGAGTCTTGGGAACAGTGTTGGAGGAATAAAATTGCCTTTAGGAAGCCAGAGCCAGGCTTTCATTTCTTTGAAAGAGGAAAGTTAAACCCAAAGGAAAAACAAAAAAACATAAAAAGTGACAGGGCCTGTATATTGACAGAAGGAAGGAAAGACATTCTTTGTCATTATTCATCATGTAAAGTGGCAATATAATGAACCAACGGGGACTGACCTTTTCTCTGGGAGGAAAAAGTTGGCATTTAGATTATATTTCTGAGGTCAAGAACTTGGTCTTACCCATCTTCGTGTCTCCCCAACAGCAGCCAACACAGTAATTTACCCATAGTGGATGTTCGGTATTATCTGTCGGTTACTCCATGGGTGAGTGGTTGCAGGGAGTGCGTGGGTTGGTTGGTGGATTTAAATTTAGCAAATTTCTCTCTTTTCTTCTCCAAAGTTACAGCAGCCTCTTTCTCCTGGTCTGCACCCCATAATGCCTTACCCGGTGCCGTTGTCAAGATGGTTTGACCTGGCATGCGTGTCCTCTCACAGGTCCCAGAGGGAAACTCCCCTCCAGGTTTCTCATCGTGTCGCTGGAGTGTGAGCTCCTATGTCTTCACTCTCTTAGTCCTGCTCGTCCAAGACTGTCCCACCTGCCCCTTAACCCATCTCTCTGCAGCTGCATTCAAAAATATTTATGTCTCTGAGTTGCTGAATTTAAGCAAATTGCACGTTTGGATTCTGCTTTTGAAAGCAAATCCTTCTTTAAGCAATGTTTTCAAAAAAGAAAGATAAATGTTTGTCAAAAGTATTAAATGTCTTGAGTTACTTGTATTTATTTATTTAAGAAATCTTTTTTATACTTAACATTGAAGTCTGCATTTAGTTTTCAAGCCAGTGAAAGAATCTGTCATCACTTTAAGAAAAAAAAAAACAACAAGGCACTCACTTTTTGTAGCTTTTTTAGTTTTTCTTTTTCTTTTCCATGCAAAATGATAAAAAAGTTTTCAGCTTAACGAATATGTAATTCTCTCTAGATTATAATGCGATTTACTTTTTATGGTTTGAAACGTTTGCCTCTATTAGGTCTTCTTGTCTCCCTGTGTGAACAGCCACATGCATCATGCTTGATTTGCCTCAAAGCAGAGAACGTCAGTAGTCATTTGAAGCATCTTTAATTCCCACAGGCCATTTTATAGACGATCTCTTTATCAGTTCCTTCTTTGGAAAGTTTTAAGAAAGCACAAGTCTAAAAACAATACACATATGGCGTTCTGTCTGAGATTTAGAGAAGACAGGCAAAGGTTAACAAAAATACAAAGACAGAAATTTAACTCATTCCATTTTATTGAAAGCAATTTCCAAGTAGCTTATCTGTTATGAAGATAACTTCATCCAAGCATTTATTTAATAGTTAATTAGCAGCATCTCTTAAAAGATTTCTGCAGCTTAGAAAACACAAGGCCATCATCCCAGTTAATAATATCAAACTGATGAGCAAAGACACCCAGCACCTACGTTTTCAGCTGATGATATGGTAAAGATCATGAAATTCTGCAAAACTCAATCTAAAGTGAGTTATAAATCGCACAAATACCATCTAATGGATAATGAGATTCTATTCTAATGTTGATAATGTGCAATGTAAGTGTTTCCTGTTTCTTAAATAGGATATCTTTGACCATTTAAACAAGTCTTTAGCACCAAGCATCCACAGACATGAGTATATTAAAAAACCCATTTTGTGTATGCCGCTTGGAGGTAATGAGAAAGTGCTTCTCCATGGGACACGCTAGAGAGGAGACATCAATGTCTTATTAATAGGTGAGAGCACGCTGAGTTAATAGTGCATTGATAACTTATTTTTATTGTCCCCTGCTCACCACGCTTGTGTGATTCGGTGATGTAATATTAGCAAGAAAACAAAAAGCCAAACCAGCACAATTACTGTGTCATCATTTTCTGGTATAAAAATGTGCTTACCTCTTATTGGAAACATTTTTTATCTTTGAGAACATCATCTGACCTTTTTCACAAATATCCTGTGTCTAATATATCAACCCTCTACCCTAAATTCCCCACTTGTCTCCTCATTTCCACCCTGTTATCCTGAGTCCCAAATTTGATCTACTGAAAAATCCAACAAACACCCTAAAAATCCTGACTCTATTGTCTAAATCTCCCTCTAACCGAGGCTATTCCCCATCTTTCTGTTTTATTCTTTGAACAAGGGCTCAAAGGCCAAGCAGAACATGAGCAAAGGCTTCCAGATGCTTTCGTCTGTCTTAAGAACTTGCAGTTGTCAAATCCTTACCCAGCATCTGCTCTGTCCCTCTTGATTCTAGACATTCGGGGCAGGGGGGAGGGGGGGACACAAAAATACATGTGACACAGTATTTGTCCTCTGTCTAGTTGGGGAGATGAGACAAATATTTTCATTGAACATGCATTTATTAAATACCTACTCCATGCCAGGTACTGCCAGCCACTGATAAAACAAAAAAATGGAAGACAGAAAGCTTGTTCTCCAGGGGCTTAGAGTAGAGAACAAAGGAATAGACATGGAAAGAAATTAGTGCCTCAAAGTGGGCTAGGTGCTATGACAGAAGTATGAGCAGAATGTTGAGAGGGCACTAACAGAAAGTACCAGAAAGAAGATAGTTAGAGGAGGAAGATATTGTGCAGGTGGGGATGGTGGAGAAATTTCCGAGAGGAGACTTTTAGCTTTCAACACCTCCCTTGAACGGTCATTTCAAGAATGCATTAAGAATATATTTCTGTGACCAGGCATGGTGGCTCACACCTGTAATCCCAGCACTCTGGGAGGCCAGGGTGGGAGGATCACTTGAGCTCAGGAGTTCAGGACCAGCCTGAGCAAGAGCAAGACCCCATCTCTACTAAAAATAGAAAACTTAGCCTGGTGTGATCACACACACCTGTAGTCCCAGCTACTTGGGAGGCTGAGGCAGGAAAATCGCTTAAGTCAAGGAGTTTGAGGTTGTAGTGAGCTATGATGATGCCACTACACTCTCGCCTAAGCAACAAAGCAAGACTCTGTCTCAAAAAAAAAAAAAAAATATATATATATATATATGTATATATGTATTTCTAAAGAATATCTGTTTCCAGAGTATTCCTCAGTATCTCATATATTCATGCTGTAATTTATCTGGATTTCCACTTAATTATCACCTTTGGGAGGCTTGACTAGACGTCCCAAAATAAGTAGCCACCCAGTCACTCTCTTTTATATAAACGTATTTGTAATCCTTTGCCTAACACTTGTCGAAATCTACTATTTTTCTTACGGTTTTGTTTTTTGCCTGTAAGTTCGAAGAAAGCTGGGACTTTATTCGCTGCTCCATCCCCAGCGCCTAGAATGCTGGTGACTGGCACACAGAAGGTGCTCAGTAATATTTTTGAATGGATGAGTGGTAAATTCACAGCATTTTCTCAGATTAGCTTTTTGTGGACGAGCCATTTTCCCTTTCTTGAATTTCCAGATTCCACCCATTTTTCTCCCCACCCTATTGTCCCTGATCAATATCCGGCATTATTCACAGGGAAGTAACCTTTACAGCCCAGAATGCTGATCGCACCTCCCTGCGGCCCTCTCAAGGTGCTCAGATGCCTCAGAGGTCACAGTCACAGCAAAAGCCTGTGAACCAGGAAACTCAAGCTAAGTCTGCACAAATATCAAATTATAATAATCCTATTTGAATAATAAATAATATAAGCTATATAAGAAAATAGATTTGGGGTTATAGAGAAGTGTTGTGTTTTTGCTGTGAGGTTACAGTCTTTTAGTCTGTATTTCGTCAGGACTTAGAATTTGAGTTGATGTGTTTTGCTTATTTCCCAATATTTTATGACGAACAGAAGGTCTGCCATTCTGAGAAGAGGGAAAATGGCACAATTATATTTGATAGGCAAGTGAAAAATGTCCCCTGAATATTATTTAGGCCTAACTAGCTAATAATTATAATAAAACAAATGAGATGTTGTCTCTGCTTTAAAGCTTCTTTCTAAAAAATAAAAGGTGTTTTTATTTTATTTATTTATTTATTTATTTTACCATGCTTTTGATTGTGCTAATCTATCAATTCAATTGCACAGATCTTTACCAAGTACTCCCAGGCTTTTAGGGCGGCAAGGTCGGCGCAGGGGTGCTGTTAATTATATAAAAATGAATAAAAATCTGAAGAATCCTAAAACCTAGTATCTTACAGTGGGTTCTAGAACATTTTTATATAAAGATTTCATATTTAAAAGAGCATGCCTTTGTTCACTTTGCGTTTCGGTATCCAAAATGGAAACGCGGTCGGAGAAAGCTGCATCGCAGTGGCAGAAGCTCCCCCAGTCCCCAAAACCGTCGTGGTTTTAGTTTTCCTGGCTGCCTTCTCCCTGGGAAAATTAGCAGAGCATCTGTTGCGCTGCGTTCAAAAACAAAAACGTCCTCTGCTGCTCTAGGAGATAACATCCACAGAAGGCTGAAAATTAAAATAAACTAAACAAAGGACTGCAGATTGTTCAAATTAGCCCACACGAAAGCCAGAGGAACAGTCAGGCATCTAACTGGTAAATTAGACTGTGGCTGCAGCTGATTTGAGAGGACAGATGACTGAATGACAAGTGTTAATAAACGCGGGAAAAGGTGTAAAGTAAGCCGCAGGGAAGCACGGGAATGCAAAACAGATGGACAATTGGATTTGAACAGAAGGCGAAAAATGGAATTTTTAGATTGAGTTTTTTTAAAAAGACAGCAATAGCCTGTATTTGCACAGATGTACTTGTTTTCTTTCTGAAAGATTTCTGAGTCCTTCTCTTTCAGTTTGCTGTCAGAAAAGAAGGGACAAGGGCTGCTGGTAAAACGGTATAGATGAGGGAAGCCTGGGTGAGAGTGTTGGATGTTCTCCATAAATCTCAGAAAGCATCGCGTCCCTGCACATGTTGAGTTACGCACGTAGGCATGTTTTAAGACTCTAAACTCGCATACAGGCCAATGAAATGAGTCAATTAGCCTACTTCTAGTGTGTTGAGTTGAGATACAAAAGAACTATTCATTCACTGCCACTTGGAAATGAATTATCTAGGTGACAAGTCTAGCCATTTAAGAACCAAAACATTTCGATTTGAAACTATTTGTTGAATGAATGTACAAATGGAACTCTGTTAAATGAATGTATGAATGAAACTTGGTTGAATGAATGTATGAATGAATGAAACGACTTGTGCAATTACATTCAGCAGTAGACACTGAAAATAATGCTTTGGTGACATTGCAAATGGAAGTTCCACAGCAGTATCAACACACAAGGAATACTTGGGGGCTCGAATGTGAGTTGGAATCAGCTTCACTTAGGCAGTTTTCATCTGGGGAACCGGACATAGTGAGGCTAGAGGGCGGTGACATCGGCCGACCAGGAGATGACCAGTGATGGCCACTGAGACGTCTACTAAGAGAGCACCCCCGAGGGGTAAATGATCTGACCCCACAGTTGGTCAAAAAAAACAGTACCAGGTTTCTTGAAGGCAAGGTGGAATTTTGAGTTCTGCACATCATTAGTGAGCCTGATATTTTTCCTCTAGGCAGCTCTTATGGACTCATATCTAAGTCCTAGGGAAACAGTGAAATGCAAAGGAAAAACCAAAAGAATTATTCTTGTGTAAGATCTCTGCACAACACTGGTAGCCTTGTTTTGATGAAAGGCGTTCTCTTCAATTTGCTACAAAATGTAGCCGCGTTTCAGAGAACGTGGGACAACTGCAGCCTATCAGCAGCCCCCAGCTGATGGGCGCGGCAGGAAGGAAGGAGCCGTCGCTTCCGATGGCGGGAACACCAGCGGTAATGACCGCAGAGCAGAGCACAGGAGGACGGCCTGGTGGCCTGCGTGTGTCTGATTCCTGTCATTCCTGGGGCCAGCTTGAGCCCCAGCCTTCCCAAGGTTTGGATTTGCAAACAAGTAGAGCCCCCATTTCCTTAAGTCAACTTGTACATCCTTCCCAGAGTCCTGAAGTTGTTCCAGATTTTTTTTTTTCTCGTTTCTCTGGATTCTGTTGGGATATCGATGACTAACTAGTAGGGATTGCACTGTCTTTAAAGGCAGCTATGATTTGTTTCTCAGTTCTTGAGAATTCCTCCAGGTAGCAGTGGTTAAATGCATGCACTCTTGAGTTATGAGTGTCCTTCCCCCCCACACCCCATCGTGCCCCCCAGTCGAATCCCGGCTTGATCACTTGTTAGCTGGAAGATGAAAGCCCAGCGTGACACCTGGAGAAAGTGATCTGTGTCAATGGATCCTATTTAACGGGAATGTCTTCTTTTTTGTGGGCTGCTTCTAGGTTGGCATATCACAGAGCTTATGAATGTCACTAGTCAGGGGGCTCACAGAGCATTGTCTCAACAAAACGTTCCCATTCTGTCACTCAGGGCCATCATTCTTTAGCTTTCGCTTCCTTCCCTGTTCCTTCTTACACTGTGTTGTCATTATAAATGATCCAAGAAGCAAAACCAAGAGAAAGAATGCCACGGAGTCAGCGTCAGCCAGAAGAAGACACAAACTGGAGGGAGATTAGGCATAGACAGTGGATGCTTCTTGGGACTGTTAGAGCTTCCAAGGAGAGAAATGTATTCTATTCTTTTCTGTTACTAACTCCCTTTTTATATTTACCCTAATATTGGCTTAGAAGCTTTCAGAGGAGATAATGATAATTAATTCACAAAATACTGCCAAACTGTGGAAATCAAGAGCTCCCTCGTGAGCAGAGTGCTGCCCTGGCTAAGGTTTACAGCTACGCAAATGTTTGTTATATGTTGCTGACAGTACCCGGGCTGCCTAATCTGCTGAAGTGTTATCAGAACCATCCTGAAAGTTCCACGTGCTTATTACATGTGATAGCTTTCCAAGACTCCATCTAAAGTAAAATGTTTCACAATCCTAGCTGCTTTGGGATGTACCAAATCACTGTCATTAAAGTTTATGACAACTGAGTCATTTGCTATGAACGGGACACCTTTGACCTAAAACTATTCATCCAGAAAAGATAAATTCTTAAGGATCGGGGATGATTTTTGGTTTTTGTTTGTTCTACAACTATAAGAAAATAACAAGGCTGGGTGCGGTGGCTCACGCCTGCAATCCTAGCACTCTGGGAGGCAAAGGCAAGTGGATCGCTTGAGGTCAGGAGTTCGAAACCAGCCTGAGCATGAGCAAGACCCTGTCTCTATCAAAATTAGAAAGAAATTAGCCAGACAACTAAAAATATATATATAAAAAATTAGCCGGGCATGGCGGCGCATGCCTGTAGTCCCAGCTACTCGGGAGACTAAGGCGGAAGGATCGTTTGAGCCCAGGAGTTCGAGGTTGCTGTGAGCTATGATAACGCCACGGTACTCTACCCTGGGCAACAGAGTGAGACTCTGTCTCCAAAAAAAAGAGAAAAGAACAAAAAATTAAATCCTTTCATTATGACCATTACAGTAAGAAACACAAGTAAATCCAAAAAAGCATGTAATATTTGAAAATACTTGGAAAAGGAAAACTCAAAAACCCAGATGGCCAACTCAACACATTCTTTCAGCCATACACACTTGAGGTAGTTATGTGAAGGATATATTAATATTATATAAATAAGAACCCTTTAAGACAAGTTCCCCCTACAGATTAAATGTACTAATTGTAGTTGTTGGAAAATATATAAAAATCTAATCATTTTACAAATAAAAAGGAAAATACTGTACCTTCTGCCTGTTTTTCCTTCTCCCGGCCGTGACCTTTCCTAAGCCCCTAGGAGATCTGTCTGTGTACATACACATGCGTGAGTGCAACAGTAGCAGGAAAACGACCTCGAGATAACCCTTTGCTGTGGCCGTCAACTCTGGGACAAGACAGCTTACTGAATTTTAGAACATGGAACCTGGCCTTAATTCTTAGGGAAGTCAAAAGTAGTAAAAAGCAGAGCTGAGGAAAGGCCTTGGGTCCAAGGACGAGTCCTTGGATTGTCAGGACAAGTAAGTCCCTTTGTACAGTAGACTGCTCAGCTTGAGGAATGGCTTTGTAGTCTTGGTCAAATTGCAAGTCAGATTTTTACCTCCATTCCCACACTTACCAGCATAATTTCCTCTCTGTTTGTTCTGGTTTGACTCTGCTTGATAATTTACCATCTTAAAGATTTTCATGCAGGCTCTGTATAGGTTGTACTTAAAGGGCAGACAAGTTGTGCCCTCATCACCTCCTGAGACATGACTGGCCCCTCCTTGGGTGGCACGTCTTGCCTGGGGACTGCGTGGTGGCAGAGCAGACGGGGAATGGCTTGAAGTCCAGATTGACCTGATTCTAAATCCAGTATTTCTCCTCTGCCAAATAAGAATAACATTGCCTATCACAAAAAACTGTTTGGAGGATTAAATAACACATGTAAAATAGGTGACATGGAGCCTAAGCTTGAGTACAGGGCTTCCTCCCTCAAAAACCGTTAGTTCCCTTCTGAGCAGCAGGTGCTGAGCTCCAAGATCCCAAAAGCTCATGCACTATCCATCTTGAGTGGTCATTTCTACCTCCCAGGCTAGTTTGAAATAAAACTTCATGGGTACTTAAATGGCCAGGGATAAATTATATCTTTCCAAAATAGCTTTTCCCAGCCATCTGAGAGTTCTGAAGAAAATCTCCAAAGACAGCAAGCCCCTTGTTACTAATGTAATATACATCTTCACACTACAGGTAATGTTAGAGATGCTTCTGGTCTAATGGTGTTGGCAGTCAGATTTGATTTCAGTGGTGAAATTAGATTTTATGTTAAGATTCTAGATGCCAAAGGACAACTTTTTATCTTTCCTGTAATCTACATTCCTGTTTAAATACAATTAGTAATAAGATTAGTGATACCAAAAATAATCTGAATGGAGCCTTATTCCTCGGCACCCCCTAAGTGGTGATATCAGTAGAAATACAAGAATGTTAAGGTCATTTTGAGCCCATATATTAATGTTCAATCTCTTCCTGGTATTTAAGAAAGTGGATTAACTCATTAATATCCCCAGATACCAATAGGCCCATAAGAGGGAATGAAAGAGTGTATATGTTTCCCTGAGTATTTAACTACTAGAGAGTGATTTTGCTTATGAAATTATACAAAATGTGAAATTTTAAATTTGAAATAGCACTCTATTAAATATATTAATAAAATCTCTATGTGAAAAATTTAAAATAATTAGAAACATCCAAATTTAAAATTCTTCAAGAATATCATAATTCTAAATCTAGTCTACATGAATTAAAAACTGTGATTATGCCATAACCACAAAGCAGTGCCGCTTTAGCTGGTTTCCAGAAATAACCATTGTCCCTTGTCAGTCAAAATTGGCACAAACCAATGGCACCACAAATTTGCAGTCATGGGCCTCACAAGTATATCTTGACAGCTTGCTGCTGTGGTGAGCATAGAACCTTCGAAGGCTAGCATGGAGACAGGTTATCAGGGCCAAAGCCCCTCATTCTACAGAGCTGAGACATTCCATTGAAGGGACCTAGTCTCTGCTTTAAAAAGATGCTGAAAATGCTTGAACTCCACCCACTAGGGAAACAGTTAATTATTTCCCGAGGATACATATCTTAAGTAATTATAGGGAACAGAGACTATGGAAAAAGTATCAAAGGAATGTCTCCTAGTGCTTTTAATAGTATCATAGCAGGTACTGAGTCACGACAGGCTGAGATGGTTCCATTTCTCCTCTCACTTTAAACATAACTGGATATGGGATGGGAGTTCTTGCCTAATTGAAAAACAGGAAACGTGCTACTAATCACCCATCGCTAAGTAAACTGTTAAATACTCATGTCTGACAAAGGAATGGTATCTAGAACAAGTAAAGAACTCTCAAAGCGCAATAATATAAGAACAAAAAAAATCGAGGTAGAGCATGAGCAAAAGATTTGAAGATCTATTTCACTAAAGACGATACACAGATGACAAATAAGCACATGGAAATACCTCCATGTCATTAGTCATTTGGAATTGCAAATAAAACCACGAGATATCACTACACACTTATCAGAATGGCCAAAATAAAAAAAAAAATAGTGACAGTAAGTGAAAGAAGTCAATATAAAAAGGCTGTATACATCTGATCCCAATTATATGGCATGCCAGAAAAGGCAAAACCATGAAGACAGTAAAAGAATCAATGGTTGCCAGGGGCTTAGGGGCGGGAGGGATGAATGGGCAGAACACAGGATTTTTAGGGCAGTGAAACTATTCTGTATACTAGAATGGCGGATATATGTCATTATACATTGTCAACACCTGTAGAATGTACAGCACCAAGAGTGAACCTAATGTAAATGATATAGTCACATCCATTTCCCCTTTTCCCTACCTCCTATGTATCCCCTGGCAGCCATTAATATGTTCTCTACTTCTATACTTTTGTCATTTAAAAAATGTTCAGAGGCATATGTATCTTTTGCTCAATTTTGTTGTGAATCTAAAACCGCTCTCAAAAATAAAGTCTATTTTTTAAAAAAAAGTGACAATACCAAAAGTTGGCAAGGATGCAGAGAAACTGGATCACACATCATTGGTGGTGGGAATGTAAAATGGTATAGCCACTCTGCAAATCATTTTGGCAGTTTTTAAAAAAATTTCACAGACAATATCCCAGAGAAATGAAGACTTATATCCACACAAAACCTGTACTCAAACATTTATAGCAGCTTTATTTGTAATAGACAAAAAACTGGTAACAACTCAAATGTCCTCCAACAAATGAATGATTAAACAAACTTTGGTACATCCATACCATGGACTGCTATTCACCAATAAAAAGGAATAAACTATTGAATACAACAGCCTTGATGAGTCTACAAATAATTATGCTGAGAGTAGGGGAAGGAGCCAATCTCAAAAGGTTCCATACTATATGGTTTATTAATAGAACATTTTTTAAATGACAAAAGTATAGAAGTAGAGAACATATTAATGGCTGCCAGGGGATACATAGGAGGTAGGGAAAAGGGGAAATGGATGTGACTATATAAGGCAACTTGAGGGATTCTTGCGGTGATGGAAATGCTATGTTGACCATATCAATTTCAATGTCAATATCCAATTGTGCTATTGTACTACATACAGTTTTGCAAGACGTTACCATTGGGGGAAACCAAGTTGAGGGTACACAGACTTTCTCTGTATTATTTCTTATAACTGCACATGAATCTATAATTTTATCAAAACAAAATTTGAATTTAAAAAATTAGATAAAGTGAGTCTGTTGCAACAACAAAGATAGTACTTGTTGCCAATGATAAAATTTAAGCTTTCAAGCAAAAATTTAAATCTAGAAAGATTTCTTTCTGCCACCATGAGCATAACAACTTCCCAAGACTTAAAAACTATTTTTTTAATGAGATTACTAATGTTATTAACTAATGTTTTGATAATGTATAATGAAATGTGTCAAGAGTTATAACAGCTGCGTAAGTCAGTGAATCAATATTTTCTAACTGATCAATGCACAATCATGTATAGCTGAAAGACCTACTCAAAATACAAGGGTAGACCAATGGATTTCACTCGATGGACTGCAAAAGTTCATGGGTATTGTTTCAGATTCCAATTGCAGCTAACCTGTAAAAATGACCATTTGTCAATTTTCAACAAAGTATTAGAAAAGAATATCCACACTTACCCAAAAAGACTATTCAAATATGTCTGCCTTTTCCTATTATATATCTGCAGAGGTTAGATTTTCTTCATATCCTTCAACCAAATTAATACATCACAACAGATTGAATGCAGAAGCACATATGAAGAATCATATGTCTTCTATTAAGCCACACATTAGAGATTTATAAGAAATCTAAATCAATGCTCCTCTTTTTGCTAAATTTTCTCTTTGTTTGCAAAATATAGTTATTTTTCATTAAAACATTTATGTTAACATGTAATGGGCTTATTATTTTTAATGATTAATAAAAATGTACTTTTAAGTTTTCCTGGTTTGAATTTCTAATAAATACTGATCAATGGAATACTCACAGGCAAAAGCTCTTTGGGGTCTTTTGTAATTTTTAAAAGTGTAACGGCTCCTGAAACAAAAACTTTTTTTTTTTTTAGAACATCTTAAATTTTTAATCCTTTCTTTACAGGTTACCTAAACCACGTTTTTTTTTATTTCTGCATATTATGGGAGTACAAATGTTTAGGTTACGTTGCCCTTGCTCCCCACCCCCCCGTCAGAGCTTCAAGTGTGTCCATCCCCCAGATGGTGTGCATTGCACTAATTATGTATGTATATACCCATCCCCTCCTTCCCCTTCCCATCTGCCCGATGTCCGATAAATGTTATTCCTATATGTGCACTTAGGTGTTGATCAGTGAAACCAATTTGCTGGTGAGTACATGTGGTGCTTATTTTTCCATTCTTGGGATACTTCACTTAGTAGAATAAGTTTCAGCTCTATCCAGGAAAATACAAGAAGTGCTATATCACCATTGTTTCTTATAGCCGAATAGTACTCCATGGTATACACATACCACATTTTATTAATCCATTCATGTATTGATGGGCACTTGGGTTGTTTCCACATCTTTGCAATTGTGAATTGTGCCACTATAAACATTTGAGTGCAGAATAATGGCCAAGAAACGTATGAAAAAATGCTCAACATCTCTAATCATCAGGGAAATGCAAATCAAAACCACCGTGAGATGTCACTTATCTCCAGTGAGAATGGCCTTTATCAAAAAGTCACAAAACAATAAATGTTGGCGTGGATGCGGAGAGGTAGGAACACTCATACACTGCTGGTGGGACTGCAAACTAGTGCAACCTCTGTGGAAAGCAATATGGAGATACCTTAAAGAGATACAAGTAGAAGTACCATTTCATCCAGCAATCCCATTACTGGGCATCTACCCAAAAGATCAAATGACACTCTATAAACGACACCTGCACCTGAATGTTTATAGCAGCACAATTCACAATTGCAAAGATGTGGAAACAACCCAAGTGTCCATCATTACATGAGTGGATTAATAAACTGTGGTATATGTATACCATGGAATACTATTCAGCTTTAAGAAACAATGGTGATATAGCACCTCTTGTATACTCCTGGATAGAGCTGGAATGCATTCTACTAAGTGAGGTATCCCAAGAATGGAAAAACAAGCACCACATGTACTCACCATCAAATTGATATAAACTGATCAACACGTAAGTTCACATATAAAAATAACATCTATTGGATGTGGGGCAGGGGGGAGGGGGAAGGGGGAGGAGACGAGAGGTATATGCATACACAAAGAGTGTGCGATGTGCACCATCCGAGAGACGGGCGCACTTGAAACTCAGATTTGGGGGTGGGGGAGGGAGAGCAAGGGCCACATATGTAACCTAAACGTCTGTACCCCCATAATATCTTGAAATAAAAAAAATCCAGAAGACTGAAGCCCCTGATTTAGGGAACACACCCACCACTCTGTGGGTACTCTACTTCCTGCCATTCCTCACACTCCACTGATTTCTCTGATGACCAGCACACTCTAGGAGTGAAAGTTTTATTAAAGGGAGCAAATTTAGAGGCCCTAACCACAGAGAATCAGCGATCTCCAAAGGAGTGAGGAGAAGATTTAACAGTGACCAGAAATGGACTCTTGTTCACTTTCAGAGAAGTAACAGCAGAGCATAGTCAGTCTGAGCCGACTAGCACTCTATCATTGGGATATTTTGTTCTTACCACATGACCTCATTTCTAATAATTTTTTTTCTTTTAATTGGCAGACACATCCAGCAAAGAAGCATTCAGTTCAAAACCCTCTTAGCTACACCTCCAATGCATCTAAATGCTATGTTACAGAACTGCGCTCATCTCATCAAGACTTTTCCTTCCTGGTTAGCATCTACAGGTCCTGCTGCTTTCTCATCATCCTAGCAAATGCCTAGTATGTTCAAGGTGTTTAAGGCATTGTTCTTGTTCTCATGCACACAAGTACTTGTGTAGAAATTTTCTTTTGCCTGATTTTTTTTCATTTATTCATTCGACATTAATTGAGCACTTAGTAGGCGGTGAAAGAAGCATGTAAGACATAGACATTCTGCTCCCCAGGGGCCTACAGATCTTTATGGACTGATTTGATCTCCTTCAGCTAGTACCCTTGGAATCATACCAATGTTTTATCAGTTTTAATAATGAAAATATGCAAATATTTATCATTTATCACATCTTCAGAAAAAATCAGAATCTATTCAATATACATCCTAAATACACTGGCCAAAGTTTGAAGACTCTAGAGAAACTTGTAGGAAGGGGAAGTGTAAATACTATTTAAAATGCTTCCAACTTCAGGTGGTAATCATGGGACGAGTCTCAGTAGAGAGTTGGCGGGAGGTGCAGAACTTAGGGGAAGTAAAAAAAAATGTGTGGTTGAATCATTATGATTTGTGATTGTCATCAGGGGAACAGAAAAGGGAGGGAGAAGCAGTGGTCAAGGAGAGAAATGAAATATCCACAAAGGATATCTGCTCTTCTCTTAACCCTACATTTAAGCCAGAGAGGGAAAGCAGGCATATTCTGCCATGCCCCAGAGGACAGAATTAAGACAAAAAAAAAAAAAAAAACCCACAGGTGCTTGTTTTAAGCAATCCCCAAAGGAGAATGCCTTCAGAGAACTGCCTCAGAAACCGTTGAGCCTCCCATTGCTGAGATTGTTAAACTGAGACTAGATGAAGCCCAGCAATGACACTGCTAAAAGGATTCCTTCTCCAGGTGAAAGCAGACAGCATGAGCCATGCTTTCAGTGGTAGAAACACTAGCATAGGTGACTGAAGACTTAAACCAACTAATTTCACACATAAAACGACCTCAAGATAGAGTTTTTTATAGTTATGTATAAAGAGCTAGTTTTTGATATATCATCACCAAACAGTGACTCTCCAAGGGCTCTGCCTAACAGAGCATTTCTACCCAAAGGGAAGGCAGGCCTGGGAACATTTATTACAATGTCATCTCTTTTATGAAACAAATATTCTTCAGCATCCCTTTCATCATAAGAGACCTTCTTAGCACGAACACTTTAGTTACGAGCATGTTCACTAGAGCCGGCTAAAGGCCCGAGTTAGAAATTTTATTTTTCCCACCAGTTTCTTTGTTCATTATTTTCCTCTTCACATCATTTAAACTCCTCATCAAATTAGGTTGATACTTAGCCAGGAACAACTATGTGTGCTGAACGAACAAACTTGCATATATGGAAACCAGTGGCTCTTCCAAATCTATAGGACGGTCCTTGAATTTTTTCAGTGGTTGCAAATCTTTGTCCACACGAGTGGAATCCACATTTATAGCTGGGTAACCTCGGACTAGACACACTATTGTGTAGTTTTACAATCAGTAAGAAACTAAATGTAAGAAATACCCTGTTCTTATTTTCCTGTCCAATTTATTTTAAATCACAGATTAAAAAACTACAAATTCTAATAAATATTACAGCTATGCTGGTACCTTCCTCTCTACCTAGATTTTCTACTGACTTTAATCAATCTCAGCATGTACAAAATGCAAAGCATCTTCCCTCTCAATCAATGAGCCTGCCCTCTTTCTGTGATAGACACTATAACCTTCCAAATTCTGAACACCTTTCTCTCTATAATTCTCCCTCCCAATTCCCGTGCTTTCTTGCTCCACAAAGGCACCCATGTTAAATATATTTTTAGTTATATATATATTCTCGAGAGATGTTTTCATTCATTCATTTAACAAAATATTATTAAGCACATTTTTGTCTTCCAGCACAGTCCTATATGCTGGTATAGCAGTTAGCTTTTGCTACATAATGAACTGCCCCAAAATTTAGTGGCATAAAAATGACGATTTATTTAGCTCATAGTTACATAAATAAGTATTTTAAGCTGTGACCAGCTGAGTAGTTTTCCACTAATCTTAGGTGCTCTCTGCTGGACTCTCCCATGCTCGGCCATGCATCATCTTCCAGGTCAGCTAGGGGCTGGCTCTCTCAGATCACTGGGGCCTCAGCTGGAACGGCTCATCTCTGCTCCACATGGCCTCTCATCATCCAGGAGGCTAGCATGGGCTCCTTCACATAGCATCTTCAAGGTCCAAAAACCAAGAGAGGATAAGCCCCAAAGCACAAAACACTACCAATCTCTAACTGAAGCACATTTGTTGTTTTCCCAGCAGCCAAAGTAAGCCTGACGCCCAAGCCCAGAGTCAGTGTGGAAGGGGACTACCCAAGCACGTAGACACTGGGAGGTGTAAACAAATTGGCATCCACAACTGCAAAACTCAATTGTCCTGGAGGTTCAAGGATGAACAAACTGACAATGTCCCTGCCCTCAGGAAAATTGCCTCCTCACATTCTCCGTCAACCGTTGCTATTTTTCAACTTCCTAAGTTTTGCCAAGCAGGTAAGTATAAGCCCAGATTCCTCCATGGTTTTAATTTCTCTGATTAATGGTGAGGACAAACATTTCTCTATACATTTAATAGCCATCCATACTTTCCCTTCTATGAATTGCCTATTTGTGCCTTGCCTAATTTTCTATTAGATTTCCAGATTTTCTTACCAATCGTAGGAGTTGCTTGTTAGTAGATAACAAGCTCATATCTTCATAGATGAAGGAATCTTTGTCATGGTCAAAAAGCCCCTTAGCTTGCTAAAGCAGTATTGTCACTATTGTATATTATTTTGTGTGTGTGAATATATCATACATAGACATCTATGTATAAAGCATGTATGTAAAATTTAAATAATAATTATAAATAAAAACTCAAG
>CAUYSK010075832.1:0-11002 GCA_963575035.1 Avahi laniger
CATGAGTGGATTACCAAAATTTGGTATATGTTTACAATGGAATATTACTCAATCATAAGAAATGATGATGATCTAGTACCTCTTACACTTTCCTGACTAAACTTAGGCCCATCATCCAAAATGAGGCACCACAAGAGCAGAAGAAAGGGATCCATTTGTACTCGCCATCAAATTGGTACTAACTGATCAACACTAGGATGATCACATGGCAGAAATACTCTCCAGGGATTAGGGGGATGGGGGGCGAAAAAAAAAATAAAAATAAATAAAATAAAATAAAATAAAATAAAATAAAATAAAATAAAATAAAATAAAGAACCTTGAATGTAAATGGTTTATATTCTCCAAATAAAAGATAGAGACTATCTGAATGGATTAAAAAAAAAAAAAAGACCTAACTATCTGCTGCCTACAAGAAGCTCACATCACCTATAGAGATGCACACAGACTGAAAGTGAAAAGAATGGGGAAAATAATTCCACACAAACAGAATCCAAAATCATGCAGAAATAGCTATACTTATATCACTCAAAACAGACTAAGTGAAAAAACATAAAGAGATACAGAGGGTCCCTATATATGTATTCATCAAGATAGTAAAAATTTTATATATATATATATGTACTCAATACCAAAGCATGCAGATATATAAAGAAAATATTGTTAGAGCTAAAGAGAGACAAATCTCAATATCAAAATAGTTGGGGTCTTCAACACTTCACTTTCAGCATTGGTCAAAACATTCAGACAGAAAAATCAACAAAGAAACATCAGATTTAATCTACATCTTAACAAGATGGACCTAATATTTAAAGACTATTTCATCCAACAGCTAAGGAATATATATTCTTCTCAATAGCACATGGAACATTCTTCAACACAGATCATATGTTAGGCCATAAAATAAGCCACAAATTTTTAAAAATTGAAATCATATCAAGTATCTTCTCAGACCACAATGGAATAAAACTAAAAATCAATAATATAGCTGGGCACAGTGGCTCATGCCTGTAATCTCTGCACTTTGGGAGGCCAAAGCAAGAGGATCACTTGAGCCCAGGAGTTCAAGACCAGCCTGAGCAACACAGCAAGTATCCATCTCTACAAAAAAATTAAAAAATCGCCAGGCATGGTGGCGCGCACTTGCAGTCCCAGCCATTTGGGAGGCTGAGGTAAGAGGACTGCTTGAGTGCAAGAGTTTGAGGTTGCAGTGAGCTATGATCATGCCACTACACTCCAGCCTGGGTGACAGAGCAAGACCTTGTCTCTAAAAATACAATAAAAATAAAGCAAGTGGTTATTACTTTCAGAAAATGAAAAACATTGAATATACAATAAAGAAAACACTATATTGCTCAATCACTATCAATTACTTCCTCAAGATTGTTAAAAGATACCAGATCGAACAAAAAACTGTCTAATTAAGAAGCTAATTTAAAAGTAGTATTTTCAGAGTCAAAGCTGGGAGGTGCTCCAGCACACAATCCCTATTCTTTCACATTACCCTAATGTGTAAAAAACATTAAGGAGAAAAGATGTGTGGGAAAGAAATAGTTATTACTAAACATCCATGCTCTTATAAGTCTCCAGCTAATATGAAAACCCTGGAAGTCAAGACCAAAGAAAGAACATCTTTTTTTTCTATGCTCCTAATAAGTAAAGGCAGAAATAAGAGAATATACAAGAATTATACCTAACCCTTGAAAAAATTGTAACTTCAGCTCTTGAGTCTCTCTGATCTTGCTGTAGAACCAAAGCTACAACTGGCACTCTTGAGATTATAGGAAATAATCCCACTCGCACTGACTCTGCAACCAGTGACCTGGTTCCCCAGACACAAGGAATGACTAACCTGCCTTGTTCTAGCCTGTTCTACTCATGAAACAATTTCAAAAGCCTTGTGGCACTAATTTCCTTGTTTATAACGCTCCTGCTTCAGAATCTAGCATTAGAAAGGTGTATGTTCTCTCAAATACAATAACCACTATTTCTTTATTTAAATGTTAGTATTTTGAAGACAGGAATCATATACAATCCCACTGCCCTCTTTTCAACCTGGCAGTATATGTGTACGTGTTAGCATAGTTACAATTATTAATTTGCATATTCTGTTATACTATACTTTAACATTTGTCAAATATTTGGACATAAAAATGCACTAACTGTGACATCTGCCGGCCAACTGACCACAAGAGTTGACTCAGCTATTCTGACTGGTTAGCAAGATGTTCTAAAAGAGGGGGAAGAAAAAGGACAACTCTTTCAGAGCTGAACACTCAGTCTAAGAAGAAAACTACATAGTGAAAAAATCAATCTCCTCTCAAGGGTATAGCAAATATTTTTTTCCATGTTTATTCATAGTCTTTACAACTATAGTTTTTAATGGTTCCATAAAAATCTGAGGTGAGAGGATTGTCTTAAGACTAGGAGTTTGAGACCAGTCTGGACAACATAGTAAGATCCTGTCTCTTATAAAAATAAAAATTAGCTGAGCTTGGTGGTACATGCCTGTAGTCCAGCTACTGGGGAGGCTGAAGTGGAAGGACTGCTTAAGTCCAGGACTTTCAAGTTGCAGTGAACTATGATCATGCCATTGTATGGCATGGCAACAGACTGAGACACCATCTCTTAAAAAACAAAACAAACAAAAAAAACCCATCATAAGTACTATAAAAGCATTATCATATATATTAAATCATCCTCCCTTATATCACATATTTAGGCCTTTTAAAAAGTATGTCTGAAGCTAATAATTTTTATGACGGAAAATAAAATTTGGTCCCTAAGATGATTTACCTTTGCTAAAAATAAAGAGTGTTCTTTGTAGAAGTCAAATGTTAAATAAAATTTGTAAGAGGTCATTGGTTTGAACTGAGCTCCTGCGCTAGGCCCAACAGACCAAACGAAAATGGAATTACTCATGCTGAGGTTCCACACCACCAAGCTGAAACTAAGTTGTTTATATAACCTTCCAAGAAATAAGGAGAGAGAGAGAAATAATAGCCAAATCCCCAAATCAAGGCCAATTTTAGCCAGTATGATAAGGAAGTCCCCTCTGCTTTAATCTTTACAAGGAAAGTAACTTTGAAACGACCATTCTCTCCTTTTTGTTCTCTGTCTCTGCTTTCCTCAGCCCTTTTCTGTCTATAAAGCCAACCTCCTCTGCTCAGCTCATCAGAATACCATTCTATTTTACAGAATGAAGTGCTGTCTGATTCTATAATTGCAAATACAAGCCAATTAAGGCTAGGCACAGTGGCTCATCCCAGCACTTTGTGAGAGTGAGGTGTGAGGATCACTTGAGCCCAGGAGTTTGAGGTTGCAGTGAGCTAAGGTGATGCCACACACTCTAACTAGGGCAACAGAGTGAGTCTCTGCCTCAAAAAAATAAATAAATAAATAAATAAAGAATAATATTTGTTTTCACCGCTTCTAAATTTAAACAAGGAGGGGAGGTCACAGAAACAAAAGATGAAAAGCAAAACAAAAGACTAAAATAATAAGGAAGCCTGTTGAGAGGAAGATAAAATTAAAAGGAAGTGCAGTGAGATAAGAATATTAACTTAAACATGAGAAATTATAAAAATACATTGGAAGCAGTAATAGAAGAGTCAACTTTGATGAAAACTGAAGTGATGATTTAAAGGAAAAATTTAAGAAACTCCCTAAGAAAAAAATAAAGAGATCAATATAATTTTAAAAGGGGAGGAGGAGGGAGACATAAAGAGAGAGCAGAGCTCCAACACATACATAATTGGAGTTCCTAAAGATGACACAGGAACAAATGGAATAGAATAATCAAATATAAAAGAAAGTTTTCTTCAAAGACCCAAATCTGAAACTTTAAAGAGCTCAAAGGATATCAGATAAGATTAATGAAAAAAAGAAGGGGTCAGTACATAAAAATATTCTAGTGAAAAGCATCATCTATCTACATTAATCTAATGACATAAGATTGCAACCCCGGAATTCTATATCCAGCCAATTGCCATTCACACATGAAAAACAGAGCCTGTTACGCTCTAGGTACCCTGCTAAAATAAATACCATATTGTTAGCCCTGAGCTAAGGAAAGCCCAGTGCAATCCTTCATGTATTTAAGTACCAGTATCTATAGCATGACCCCACCATCCTGCCCCCCTTTAATTAAATCAAGGGTGATCATTAGATCCAAGAGTAGTTGATCAGTAGCTGAACAAGTGTTCTGAAAGAAAAGCTATGCCAAAAGGGACTGAAGCAGTGCAAATCAATCAGCAAATTACTAAGGGAGAGCAATGTGAATCATATGGATAAGTCTGAGACGTAGGAGTGTGGGCAAAAGAAGAAAAAAAAAATCAAAGAGAAAAGCAGAACACTTATAATGGCTCTGCTCCATGTTGACAAATTCCTGAAGCTAAAGGGGTAACAAGATAGTCTGTTTATTAGAACAGCATTTCAGGCCGGGCGCAGTGGCTCATGCCTGTAATCCTAGCACTCTGGGAGGCTGAGGCGGGTGGATTATTTGAGCTCAGGAGTTCCAGACCAGCCTGAGCAAGAGCGAGACCCCGTCTCTACTAAAAAAAGAATATAAAGAAATTAGCTGGACAACTAAAAAATACACATATATGTATAAAATTAGCTGAGCATGGTGGCACATGCCTGTAGTCCCCAGCTACTCAGGAGGCTGAGGCAGGAGGATCACTTGAGCCCAGGAGTTTGAGGTTGCTGTGAGCTAGGCTGATGCCATAGCACTATAGTCTGGGCAACAGAGTGAGGCTTTGCTTCAAAAAAAAAAAAAAAAAAAGGAACAGCATTTGATCTTGAACAACCTTTTAGTTTCCAAACTAAGTTTTCTGTACTTTCTCTGAGGGCCTGATTCCTGCTATTCTAGGAGACCTAGTTGCGTGGCTTGCTGGTTTTCATGGGAGCTGGGCTGCATGTTTGACAGTTATCTTTATATCTGCATATATACTCAGAGGTGAGGAAAAGTAGTGCATTGGAGGAACCACTGGTAGTTCAATTATTTTTGGAACTTAAGAGTGGGGACAGGAAATGGCAAGGGTTGAGGAGAAACCCAGGCCAGCTATGAAGGGCCCTGTAAACAGTCTTAAGGAATTTAAGGATCAAGGCTTTATCCTGAGGAATTTCAAGTAGGGCAGGGACATGATCAGATTTATAACTTAGAAAAGAGATTCCAGCTGCAGTGTAGAGAATAAACTGGAGTGAGGCAACCAGACAAGTGAGACAACTAGTACAGAATTCCAGGTGAGAGAGGATGATAGTGTATACCTGGGTAGTGAGGAGCAAAAGGGAGATGAAGTGAAAGAAAGGTGATGATATTGACAAGGAAGCCAAAGACTGGGAGAGCTGGCAACCACCATGATTTATGGCTGGCATCTCCCTACTGAACTGGGGATGCACTAAATGCTGGTCACCCTACACACTCAGATAAGGTACAGCATAAAGAAAGCAAGCAGGAAAGAGATGAATGGGAGAAGGTTGCAAATATGTTGTTTCTCCTCTAACACCTTGCTCACCGTAGCAAGGACCAAACAAGTCCCCTTAAAGTAACCTCTAATGGGAAGGAGATGGGACTGCTGCTTGTCCTAACAAAACTTACAGTACTTCCTGATGGACTCTTTAAACTATATGCATGCATAACTTTGATAAAAATGTAAAAGGAAACAAAAGGGCAACATTTTGCAGGAAAGAACAAAGTAGAAAAAAGAGATTATACAGAAAGACATTTAGCTTAGTGGTCACTTTTCATTGGCCTAAAGTCTGACTTCAAAGGTTGGAATCCAAGCTACTCCATTTACTAGCTGTATAATGTTGGGCAAGTGAATTACTTAACCTGTCTGGGACTCATGTCTCATTTCCTTTAAAATACATATAATAGGTATGTGAGGATTAAAGAAGTTAATAAACGTAAAGCACTTAGAATATATTCTGGTACAGAGCAGGCAGTCAGTAAATGTTAGCTATTATGATGATTATTAATAATATCAAAAAACAGCAAAAACACCATTTGAAAAAGAAAATACATTAATATATGACACTTGCTCTTAATAAGGACATTCACAATACACTTCATTTCCAAATGTTCAAAATATCCTTCATTGTTTAACACCATACATGAATATCATCTCTCCTACTAAACTTTTCCTGACTTTTTTCCAAATACTATCAGTCAAAAATACTGTCTCCCTGCTCTGAATTTCCCACAGCAGTTTGTGTGTACCTCTTGCTTTCTATCTCCTCCTAACAATTATTTATATCAAAGTCTTAACTGGTATAATGGGCAAAAGCTCTTTAAGGACAAGATTTATTTTTTATTCATCAAATTACTTCTCCAAAATTCCCTGAGTGCAATCTTGGTAAGGGGTCCCTGAGAATATTCCTTTTTTGTAACTTGTAACACTCCCCCAAATACCATAAATATCTCTTTGCAACAAGACTGACTTTCTTTGGGAACCAGGCTAAATTTCCTCACACAGTTAAAAAAAAAAAAACCTATGTACCTCATGTGTAAAATTGGTTGATACAGTCTAATTATAATAAAACAATTTTGAGTTTAGATGCCAATGCTACAACTAAAATATAAATTTGTGATTGGCTTTTTACTTCCATACTTTTTAAGGATCAGTGGCTTATCTGTGCCCAGTCCAGGAATGTCTGGACATATTCAAGAGTCAGCACCACATCTAGTTGGCCCCATAAAACAAAAGGATCAATAGCTGGGCTCTCACTGGGCACAGTGGCTCATGTCTGTAGTCCCAGCTACTCAGGAGGCTGAGGCAGGAGGATTGCTTCAGCCTAGGAGTTCTAAACCAGCCTGGGTGACATAGGGAGACTCTGCCTCTTTAAAAAAAAAAAATATATATATATATATATAGCCATTTCTCTGGAATGGCTTGAGACAATGGAACTGGTGGTTGAAGAATTCAGGTTCTTTGGGGACCAAAGGCTGTCAGAAGAATTCTACTTTCGTTAATGAAGGTATATAACAAAAAATATATAATCTTCAGCTTTCATACTGGGCCAAGGAATCATCCTTTTCTTCCCCACTAGATCTTAGGAGGCAGCATTAAAGCTTGCTTATATTTTATCCATATTTTGTAAGTGTTCTGTGCTCTCTGTACAAAGGCCTACTCATTTAGAGGAATTGAAACATTAGTCTTTACTCAGATTGGCCCAAATGTATATTATGTGCCATGTATACTAGGCAATAGTGGAATATAAATTTTAGAATGGTCTCTTAGGCTGGTCACAGTAGCTCACGCCTATAATCCTAGCACTCTGGGAGGACTGCTTGAGGTCAGGAGTTTGAGACCAGCCTGAGAAAGAGCAAGACCTCCGTCTCTACAAAAAACAGAAAAATTAGCTGGGCATAGTGGCATGTGCCTGTAGTCCCAGCTTTTCAGAAGGCTGAGGCAGAAGGATCGCTTGAGCCCAGGAGTGTGAGGTTGCAGTGAGCTATGATGATGCCGCTGTACTCTATCTCCAAAATAAATAAGTAAATAAAATAGGTTTCTTAAAGTCTGTGGGAAAACAGATGTAGAAATAGAAAATTACAATATAAATGCTGCAAGAAAGATAAATGTAAGACATTCCTTTGAGTGGCAATATGATTACAGTGATGATAGTGAGGACTGTGAGAAAAATAACTAAACTAACATTTTTGAAAACACACTGCCACTTAATCTCTTAATTGCTCACTTAATCCCTACAGAAACTTAGATAAGCAATATTTCCATGTTACAGATAAGACCACTGAGTCTTAGAGAGGTTTAAACAATTTGCTCAAGGTTACAGAGCCAATAAGTAATATAGTTGGGACTCAAACTCAGGCAGTCTGACTTCAAGGCCTATCTATAGTCTTCTTTTTAATTGCTACATAATAGATGCAAATATTTTTGGGGTACATGTGATATTCTGATACATTCATATAATGTGTAATGATCAAATCAGGATAATTGGGATATCTATCACCACATTTATCTTTATGCTGGGAACATATGAATTCTTCTAGCTATTTCAAAATATACAATACATTATTGTTAACTATGGTCACCCTACTGAACTATCAAACATTAGGTCTTATTTCTTTTAACTGCATTTTTGTACTCATTAATCTTCCTCCCTGCCATCTACACTCTTAATCACTATGGTGGATTGCCATTCCCCTGGCCTGGGAAGTATGCATGTAAGTATCCTTGTTAGCTTTCTCCATTTTGAGTGGAGGAGACTTAAAGAATTTAGAAATCTCTTCATTTCTTCCCTCAGACCTGGAGATAGGCTCAGTAGGTGGCTCCATTATGTATCCTAGAAGGCCTTTCTAGAATTAGATGAAAGAGTTGGAAAGACAGACAAAATTTCATGTGAATTTTTTTTTTTTTTTCCCCAGACAGGGTCTTGCAATGTTGCCTCCTGAGTAACTGGAATTACAGGTATGCACCACCACGCCCAACTAAATGCCTTAATTGGATCTAGATTCTTTAAAAATATTTGTTCCTCTCTTTTGAAGTGTTTCCACCTACTGCTAATGACGTTTTTCTAGACAGATTTTTTTTCTGTGTGTGTGTTCTGTTTTGGGGAGGGGAGGGGAGGAAATAGAAATACTTTATAAAAGAATCCCTCAGTATCACAATATCAGCTCTTCTAATTCACGAATGGAATAAACTTGAAAAATCAGAAAGATAAATTGGGAAGCCACTGGAAGATCAGGGTAGACAGATGACATGATTTGATTTGCATTTCTTAGAAGATAGCTCTGACTACTGTTTGCAAGATGTACCTTAGGAGAGCACAAATGGAAGAAAGAAGATACATTGGAATGCTGTTGAAGTGGCCCAGATAAGAGATGACAGTGGCTTGCACTAATGTGGTAGAGGTAGGGATGGTGACAAAGATCCGGTTACATAAAATATGTGAAGGATGAGGGTTTAGTTTCTGGCGCCAAGGCAGAGCAGAAGAACATGACCAGTCTCTGATACATGTTTTTACATATTAAATTCATTTCTTCAATATGTATTGTGTGCCTACTGTCATTGTGCCACACAGCAGAGAGAAAGAGATAAAGAGACTCTCTCTGCCCTCAAGGGCCTCAAAGTCTAGTAAAGGAGTGGCTGCACCAGACAATGTTACTGTTAATGCCTGGATTGTTTGACACTCACCATCAGAGCTGAAGAACAACTCTGCTACCACAGCAAAACTCTCCCCTCTTTCAAGATCAACCCAACAATTTAACTGGCATCAAGGACGATAAAGAGTTAACTAAGGTATTTTTCAACAGCCAAAGTAATCAAAACCAAAGGATCTGACATCCTCAATGCAGTCCTGACTTGGCCTATCTTAACCTCAACTTCCCAAACTGTAACTGAGATCCTTGGCTCCTTTCACCTCTTAATTTCATAGATTCATTTCATCACTGCAATCTGATAATTGGTGCTGCTTCTCTCAGTCTAAATAGACAGACTGAAGGAATTATAAATTATGAGACCCGGAAGTGGTAACTTTCTCTTCTCTGTATTCTTTCAATATGGCACTAATAATGCCTTCTACTTAGAAAGTCCCTGTGGTCCTGGGGATATAAGCAGTGTGGGTAGCTTCTTAGGCATGGATCTGCTCTGAGGTATAAAGGTAAAAGATAAAAAGTGGGTGCTAAAATTTCCTCAACTCCCTACTTTGCTCACTGGAGAAGGAAAGCAGATAAAGGATCAGGACAGAAGCTCTGGTTTAGAATAAACAGTGTATATTAACCTGAATAATCCACTGGGTGTGTCTCTCTTGTACCCTCTAGTGCTGTAAAAGGTTTCTGGAGGGAGACCACAGAAATGTCTAAGGAACACACAGTAGAAAAGAGTAACATGGGAAGAACTCAGGAGAATATACTCATAATAGAGGAACTAACAAACTCAAGACCTAAAAACCAGCTGGAGAAACACTAATGACTGGGGGAAAAAAAAAAAGGAATGGTTGTGTTGCTAAAGGTGCTCAATAAATGTTTCCATGGAGGCTACACAGAAAAAAAACCTTAAAATCAAGAAAAAAGAATCTGACAAAATGTAACCAGTTCCATAAGCAAGAAAACTTCTTTTCACAGTTTTTTTATAGTTCTCCTATGTTGCAAGTTCCCAGGCCAGTAAGGTTTGCTGACCAGAACTTTGTAACTTTCTGTTGCACTGATACCTTCCCCTTTGAGTTTCTTTCCCAGAAAGGATGGAACCTTCTTTCAGGCACAAGATAACTACAGAGCCTTGCACCGCCTGTTTGTCCAGAGAAGACAAGATAAGCAACATCCCACCACAGATTGTGCCCAAGGACCCGATGAGCAGCCTACTCCCTACATCCAGCCTGCACATGAGCAGGAAAGAATGACCAGTGTGAAGCCTTAGCTCATTATACTCCTAAAATCCCCAACCTGGGAGGGACTTATCTACCATTTTTTGATCATGGGATGTATGTACTAGCATGATTTCTCACTGTACTTGCGTGCCCTGCACTCTGTCCCAAACACGTAATGATGCTCACTCACTTCATGCATTATTTATTTCACCTCCAGAAAAACTCCTAACCCCACTTGTCAGGAAGGCAGATTTCAAGCAGTCCATTCTTCCTACCTCCTGGTTATGCTTCCTCTGCAATAAATCTTTTCTTCCTTGACAAACCTCATTGTCTCAGAAATTGGCTTTCTGTGTGGCAAGCCACAAAGAACTCTCCCACCCCCACCCCATGGGTTCGTTAACAAAAATTCTAAGAAGGATAGAGAACATCTGTAGGTATGAATGAATGTAAAAACACGGGTTCAGCGGTGGTGACAGGATTTGTGGAGTGGTTGTTTTCGGGCGTTCAGGCGGCCGGCCATGATCAGCGATTTGTAGCGTCCTCGCATGTGCAAACAGGTCAAAATGCAAATCTTTGTGAAGACCCTGACCGGCAAGACCATCACCCTGGAGGTGGAGCCCAGTGACACCATCGAGAATGTGAAGGCCAAGATCCAGGATAAGGAAGGCATCCCCCT
>CAUYSK010075833.1:0-11764 GCA_963575035.1 Avahi laniger
TGGGTGCAGACCAACCTGGGAAACATAAAACACATTTTCAGTCCCTATATTATTTTAGCTTTCTCTTAGGTGGCAGCATCTGCCCACAGTTCCCTTCTGTATGGAGACAAATCTGGAGGGAAATTTTCTTTTGTGTCAGTACAAGGCTGTGCCAATGTTGGCCACACAGAGGTCACATCTCCACCTTGTATGAGACTCTCCCAGCTCTACAGACGGAGCCACACTGGTTTTGTGGTGCTTTGCGCTACTAGTGTCCTTTGTTCCTCCTCTCAGCTATTCCCTTTTAGGACAAAGATTTTGCTTCTTTTCAGGTCTCAGAGCCCCTCGACCAGCTTTCATGTGTCACCGAAGGCAGACCATCAAACACCAGGTGGATGACACTGAAGATTCCGATGAAGAATGGACACCTAGGCAACAAGGTGAGGAGCCAGAAGGATTTTAGAGGTGACCTCTTGAAACCAGCTGGGTTTAGGTCTCAGCTACATCTCAGGAGTTAACAAAGGAAAAGACTATTCCCTCAAAAACTGAAATGTTCAACAAACAAGCAAGATGCAAAACAGTATATACAGTAAGAGGCTATTCATATAAAGTTTTTAAATGTATAAAATAATTACATATTATTTAAATACACAGTAAGTAGGAAATGTATAAAATCTTAATGTGAATAAGAATATCAAATTCAGAATAGTTATCATCACAACAGAAGGAGGAAGGAGCTGGCAGGTAGCTTCACTGTGGCTTGGTTGGTTTTTTGTTTGTTTTAATTTTTGTTTTTGAATTTTGAAATTAAAAAAAAAGATTTGAAGCAGTTGTAGCAAAATGTTGAGATTGGACTGAATGAAGATGGATATATAGGTTTTCCAGTATCATTCTCCATATTTTCCTATATGTTTAAAATTTAGGCCAGGTGCAGTGGCTCATGCCTATAATTCCAGAACTTTGTGAGGCCAAGATGGGAGGATCTCTCGAGGCCAGGAGTTCAAGACCAGCCTGGGCTGTTGTGAGACCTTGTCTCTACAAAAAATAAAAAAAATCAGCCAGGTTGTTGTGGTGTGAGCCTGTAGTAGCAGCTACTCAGGAGGCTGACACAGGAGGGTTGCTTGAGCCCAGGAGCTCCCGGCTGCAGTGAACTATGATCCAGTCACTGCCTCCAACCTGAACAACAGACTGAGACCCTGCCTCTAAAAAAATTAAATAAAGTCATCATTCTTTTTTTAAACAAAGATTGTTTTTGCTAAACATTGTTAATTAGTCAAAGGACAATTAATGCAACTTTAAGCTGTAAATCCACTAAAAGCTTTTTAACACTAATCTCATAATCAGTTATCAAATGTCTTAGAAGAGGAAATAATTAACTATTAGGATACATAATTTATTTATGTATATTTAATCATACTACATGATCCTCAAACCCCAAAATGAATCTGATTCTTTGTCCTGATTCTGGGAGAAGGTTTGAGAGAACTATTTAGTGTCCCTGATCTTTCACACGTCACTGACCAGAGACAGCATCAGGTAAATAAAATAATGTGCAGTCATTATAAAATAGAAGTGAGATGCTCATTTCCTCTTTTACTGCTTGGACAGGAGAGTTTAGAAGAGGGAGGATTTGCAGCTTAATAAAGGTTTCATTAATTATCAATTTATTTTTAAAAATAAATATAATAAATATCTCATGAACATAGGATGAAGCAGAGATGAAGTTTTATCTATTTTTAAAAAATATTTTAAGAAAATTAGCAATGCCTCCAATAGCAGCATAGGCCTTGATGACATTTCAGAAAACATTTTCAAATCACCCTGGGATAATACTTGAAGTTATCACTCTCTAGTTCAGAATTCTCTGTTTCTGATAAGAATGTCCAGAGTTTGGAAACATTTACCAACCAAACCACTGATTTATCATCACCTTTTAGTCAAACGTCCTTGGCTGGCCTTCAGAGCGGAACAGAGTAAACACCAGAAGGTGAGTATCTCCTGAACCCTATTGACAAGAAAGTCTTCCTCGTGGATCCAAACACAGGTAAGAAAAGGAGAATGTACAGTGTCCTAGGAACTGCTGCCTTCCTTTTCTGAGATCTTCAGCATGGTGTCTGAGATCATCATCATTTTAAGAGTTAATAAGGACAGTAACAATAATTGCTACCGCCATTTTATTTCTGCAATATTTCAGACTTTATTTTAAGCATTTTACATGAATAAACTTACTTAAGCCTTACAACAACCCTAGGAGGTAAGTACTAAAACTATAACCATTTTATAGATGAGGAAACCAAGGTACAAAAATGTTCAATTATATGCCTGAGATCACATTTAGTGTTGGTGCAGTCTAATCCAAAACTTCTCTAAAGCACTCACAAGCTCATTAAAACTTTCACAGTTTTATAAAGTTTATTCTGTCTTATTCATACATCATTCATCTGACTGATTTTTCAACCTCGGTTTTTCTCTGTTACGGTAAAGGGAGAGATGCACTAAGACACTGCAAGGGAGGCTACAGATACACAGTTTGTATGGTGGATGGTCCTGATGAGAAGGAGATAGGGTCACTACCCTCTTAAGGGACTCATTCTGATCAGAGAAACTGACTTCCGTCCCTGAGGAGCTTCAGGTTTGAAGACTGATAAACAACAAATAAGAAAATAACTTAGGACTTCATATAGGTAACACAAAATTCAGTAGAAATGTATCCTTCTGGAACTGGTTCCAAATGCTATTCCTGTAGGAGGAAGTAATGGCTCCTTCTTCCGGGCTCTATTTAGGCCACTCTCATGCTCTTTGGAATCATTTGTTTGACCTGAGGCCTTTACATTATGAGCTCTTTGAGAGCCCCTTGAGTATTTTCTTGATGAGTGATTCCAAATCTACAAATTAAACGAGTAACAGGGTCAAGGAATGCTAAAGATAAAATCTTTGAGTTAGATTTCAACTGTAGAGAAGACTGAGGAGGGAAACTGGTATCAGGACTGTGAGGGAAATTATTATTCTCACATTCATACTGTTCAATAGCTCACAAAACACTTTGGCAAACATTATTATGTTTGATATTCACCATAACATTAAAAATTAGCATTATGCCATTTACAGATCAGGAAACTGAAGAGAATTAGCTAATGACATACTCTTATTCAATCACAATTGGTACAGAAACCAATTAATCTAATTCCAAAGTCAAATATTTTTTCCAGGACATGGAATTTTGCAACTTGTAGCATCGCTTTCTTAGTTTTCTAGATACATTTTGCCAACTATTTCTTTGTCTCTTCCCAACCTCATCTTTTCAGATGTGTTTTGGCCTCTGTGCTTTTCTACATTTCCCCTTCATCGAGTGTCCACGAGCATACAGAAGACCCTCTTTTTCTCTATAAGCCCTTACCCATTCTTCCACAGACCTCGTCGATTCTCCAGCTGGTCTTCACAAGTTTCCTCCCCCCTTTGCCTTCACTTACATGGAAAAATTTGAGAGAAACTTGAAAGGAAAGGGCCTTAAGACATGGGTTCTAGGCCTGGATTCACTACCCACTTAGGCCCTCCCTTTTTCCTCTAGTATTCAGACACCCCAGGTATTTCTAAGGGTTGTTGAAGCATTAACTAAAGTCATGCATGTGAAAACACATACTGCAGGCCCTAAAGAACTAAAGAAATACATGTTGTCTTTTAATATATGACTCTCACATTATAGCGAATGCACAGGGTGCCATTAAGTGACGAATCTAGTTTGAAGGAATTGCCAGGAACAGCAAATTTACTGAACACAAGTGGCTCAGAGCAGCCCCAGAAACCAGTGTCCCCTCCTGGAGAAGCAAGTACCTCTGGACAGCATTCTAGACGAAAATTAGGTAAAAGAAAATAATTTGGGGACTTTAATCTCTCTAGGTGCTCTAGAAAGTTTGATGAGTATGGTCTAGATGTTTGGGGTGGACTTTGGATAGGCCTGGGCTTAAGCTGAACTAAGCTGTGAGACCAGAAGTTGGATGCATTACTGAATAGCATATAAGAACATTAACTTTGAAATCACACACTTGGGTTATAATCTACACAGAAGCACTGGGGCCTTGGGCAAATCTTATAAATTCTCTGACCTCCTGAATGCTAATCTGTAAAATGAAGATAAGAATACATAAGTTCATATATTGTTTGAAAGCACTAAATTAAATATAAAAGAATTGAATCATGCAAGGTATCCAACAAATCCATCTCTGATAACACAGACTATGCCTCCTTAGTGCCCAGGCCTTTGCTCAGTGCCTACCATGTAATATGCGCTCAACAAATATTTTCTGAATGAATAAATACATGAATGAACTGTTTCCTAAGTAGAAAGGTGGGGAGATTCATGGGATAATGGGAACAGTCAGAAATTAAAATTGAATGGGGCATCTGTAGTCAGTGTGGGTGTTGAGTCTTAGTCTCTCTGAACTAGTAGTTGGGGGGTGGGGTGGGACCAGAGTATATAGAAGAACAGATGATAATCTGATGGCAGGAGAGTTCACATCTTCTGACAAAACAGGGATGAACATCCCAGACTCCCAACTTCATTCACCTACTTTTCTCCAACTCAGAACTCAGGAGAAAGGAGACTGAAGTAAGGGTGTATAGCCTGCGAGAGAGAAAGGGCCGTGCGTACAAAGAGATCAGCGAGCCTCAGGATGACGACTACTTTTGTAAGTGACCCTTTGGCCCCTCACACAGAAGGCTGTTATGTCCTGATGCAATAATTTCATCTCATCTTTTGACCCCCAAATCATTCCTCTACTATAGTGACTTGGAGTACAGGACTGAGGCTAAATGATGTGAGTTCTGGGCTCTTTCTGAAGCTCTTTATGTCAAGAACATGCACTATACCTTTCCTAATTCCTGCTGCTCTCGCTTCCAGATTGTGAGAAGTGTCAGAACTTCTTCATTGACAGCTGTGCTGCTCATGGGCCCCCTACATTTGTAAAGGACAGTGCAGTGGACAAGGGGCATCCCAACCGCTCCGCCCTCAGCCTTCCCCCTGGGCTGAAAATCAAACCATCGGGCATCCCTCAGGCTGGGCTTGGAGTATGGAATGAGGCATCCGAACTGCCACTGGGTCTGCACTTTGGTCCGTACGAGGGCCAGGTCACAGAAGACGAAGAGGCAGGCAACAGTGGATACTCCTGGCTGGTGAGAAGTGCCCACCTTGTCCCCTGTTCTGGCTGCCCACATCCCTTCTGTGCCTTTGGTGGGAAATCACCTTCTACCTGGAAAGACGTGGACAGAGATAACATGGTTAGCTCTGTGTACTCAGTGGTCTTTGCATGAACATGGAACTCCTGTTTAAAGGTCAGAGGGTAAGTGGGAGCACAGTGGTACAAAGACAAAGAGGTGCATCCTCCCTTCTGGGACCCCCGCTCTGATGGGATGGATCGACTCAGACAGTAGATGATGGCTAAGGAGCGTGCCACGCAGTCTCAGCTGGCAGTTGAATCCACGCAGGCTCACAGGGCACTGATGTGAGTAGAGTAAAATAAGTCTTTTGATTATTACCCCTAAACAGCCTTTAACTTATTTTTCTGAAACTCAGATCACCAAGGGGAGAAACTGCTATGAGTATGTGGATGGAAAGGACGACTCTTGGGCCAACTGGATGAGGTGAGGCCAATAGTTTTCTGAGTCCGATTTGTCTCTCACAAGCCCAAATTCTTTCCTTCCCATCACGCTTCCTTCAGTGGTTTTTATATCCTCTGCTCCCACTTTTCTCCATACAATGCTTTTTCATATCATGAACGTTTAGAAAAAAAGAGATAAAAATATAAGTAGTGTAATTTATTTTTCATCAAAACATAAATCTCTATGCTGGACAAAACTGAGGTACCAGGATAAACCTTGAGGAGCCTAGATTCATTGGGGATGCTGAATTCAAATTTTAATTTATCCAATCCACATTTATTAGGCACTTACTGTGTTCCAGTTTAGAAAATGAAGTTTATTACTTGAACAGATCATACAGCCCATGAACTTTTGGAGGATGTACTGCAGATAGACATGAAACATGTAATTATAGGAATATTTAACTATAATTTTCCTATTGTCCAAGAAGCACACAGTGCCAAGATAGCCTAAAACAAAGGACCTTTAATTTGTGAGGGCAGGAAATTAAAACTGGGTCCTGCAGCCTGAGGAGAAGTGAGCTACAGGGTGGTCCTGGGCCTCTGTGCTGCTCTAACTGTATCAGCTGACGCAGAACATGCACAATTATTCTGCTGAGACAAAGAGACCTCTAAGTTTCTATGGAAACCTGAGTAAACTGTGGAGACTGGAGGAAGGCCTCCCCAAACAAGGTGTACTTGGGCTGGGTATAGAAACATGTGTGCTAATCTAGAAGCAGAGTACATGATCAAGCACCAAGTCCTGTGGTATAATTACTTTAGAGTTTGGAGAAGCTAGAGGTCACTGTGTTTTATGGCCAATGGAGGTGGAGATAAGTCCAGAATTGGGCTTTGAAAAGTAGTTAATTAGGCAAGAGGGGAGAAGCATTCTAGGCAGGATGAGCACTGTAAGCAGGACCTAGAGACAGGAATTCATAGAACACTGTGAAAGAGACTCAGGTGTCAGCAGGAGGTCTGAGGAGTGGTGGGGAGTGGGCAGCATCGGAGCATGGAGGCCCTGACCACCAGGGACAAGCCAGATGTGGATCTGACAGCTGGTGGAAACTCACAGCCTGTTTTCTTTCCCTCTGCCTGCTCAACCCCAGGTATGTGAACTGTGCCCGGGATGAGGAGGAGCAGAACCTGGTGGCCTTCCAATACCACAGGCAGATCTTCTATCGGACCTGCCGGGTCATCAGGCCAGGCTGTGAACTGCTGGTCTGGTATGGGGATGAGTACGGCCGGGAGCTAGGCATCAAGTGGGGCAGCAACTGGAAGAAAGACCTCGCTGCAGGGCAAGGTGGGTGCCACATTGACTCTCTAGGGAGGAAAGGGAAGGAAAGGTTCTCCTTGGGAATTCTCATGGCTCAGCTCTTACTGTTATTGTATTGTATTTTTAATTTTTTGAGAGACAGGGTCTTACTCTGTCCCCCAGGCTGGAGTGCAGTGGCACAGCCACAGCTTACCACAGCCTTGAACTGCTGACCTCAAGCGATCCTCCTGCCTCAGCCTCCCAAAATGCTGGGACTACAGGTGTGTGCCACCACACCTGGCCTGGTTTAACTCTTAAGTAGAGTAAAATGCAGTCAAAAGTTAGTGAAATTTCCAATCAGGTGCTTCTGAAATTAAAGATTCATGTCATATGCCTTTGACTCTTAGGGACAATTTTTATATTTTTAAATTTTTGCTGGATTTCGTATTCTAAGTACTTCGGGCACAAAATTTATAATAGCATATAGTGCCGAAAAATTTGAAAGCAAAAAAAAAAGTTCTCTCACCTACCAGCTCTCTCAACAAGGTAGTTTCTTGTGGCGCTTTTAGTTCTTTCTTTTTAATTTCTTCCATATTTCTAAACAATATGCATATGTTGTTATCATTCACTCATCATCTCAGTTAGTTGTCATATGAATTCTTATGCTGTGCCAGACAATGTGCCAGGAGATGAAAATATAGCTGGAACAAGAGAATCACAATATCTGCTCTTAGGCAGCTGATGACACGTGAAAGAGAGAAACATGTGTACACATCAGTGACTAGTGCTTTGAAAAAAACTAATCCAGGAACAGTGCCTAGGGATCAGTGTGAGGAGAGGGTGCGGTGTAGCAGGGGATGGTCAGGGGAGGTTTCTCTAGGGAGGTGGCATTTGAGAAGTGCAAATGCCAGCGGGAAAAGGGTTCCAGGCAGAGGGAGGAGCTGGCGCAGTGGCCCTAAGGCAGAAGTGAGTCTGGGCACCTGACCACTCAGGTGAAGGATGCAGAGAGGGTAAGAACCAAAGTCATAGCCCGGGTGTGGTGGCTCACGCCTGTAATCCTAGCACTCTGGGAGGCCGAGGGGGGAGGATTGCTTGAGCTTGGGAGTTCAAGACCAGCCTGAGCAAGAGCGAGACCTCCATCTCTACTAAAAATAGAAGGAAATTAATCAGACAACTAAAAATATATAGAAAAAATTAGCCGGGTGGTACATAACTGTAGTCCCAGCTACTCGGGAGGCTGAGGCAGAAGGATTGCTTGAGCCCAGGAGTTTGAGGTTGCTGTGAGCTAGGCTTATGCCACAGCACTCTAGCCCAGGCAAAAGAGTGAGACTCTGTCTCAGAAAACAAAACAAAAAAAAGAACCAAAGTCAGAGAGACACACAGAAGCCCAGAAACCAGGGCCTGTGATTGACGCCAAGACACCGGAGATTTCCTGCACTGAGATGGAGACAACTGTGAAGTTTTCAGTTCTCTGTTCAGTTCTCCGCTCTATGATGATGCTTTGGTTAATATTCGAAAAACAGACCAAAGTGGATAATCCCCTCTGAGGCTCCTTCAGTCTCCAGGTGGGTGGGATTAAGGTGGGGGTCTGGGGGTAAGAAGTCTGATTAAGGATATGTTTTGAAACAGGACTTCCTATTTTGTTTGAAAAGGGCTAAGACAGAATGAAATAAGGCAAGCATGAATACTTGGTGTGTGGCCGCAGGGAGGACATATTTTCAGTTTGTGATTTGCGGGAATCCACGACCTAGTTGGGGCAGCAGGACCCAGAGTCCATTAGTCAACAGAACCTGGATTACTCTGTGTTGTCCAGCCTGAATCCCACTGATTGATGGAGAGCCAGGCACGTAAGAGTCCTCAATCAAATAAGTCTTTTTGAACAGGGAGACTCAAATTCAGACTTACTCAGATAAGCGCTCTTTAACCATGACCCTACACTGCCTTCCACATTCATGAGTCTCCAGGCTGAGTGGCTCCTAACTTAATAGATCCTTTTCCCCTCATAGGAAAAGTCAGTGAAGATGATCCCACAGAAGTCATCGAGAGTGTTATTTCTCGGTAAAATAAAATAGCTGCAGACACTGTATCAGGAAAAGGGCCTAGGGATCAGTGTGAAGGGAGGGCGTGGCAGAAGGGTCGGGAGGTTTGACGTGACTTGGAAGATACCTGTACTATGTGGGGAAAGGTCACTGCAATTCCAGCTATGTAAGAAGAGAAGGTAGAGAAGGCACACAATGTAGGCTTTCTAGATTTTTAAAGAAGGTGTAGCAAATAAAAACAGAATGGAAAACGGTACTACAAAGGTCCATCAGACACTTGGTGGGAGACAGCTTGCGTTGTTAACACATAGAAGAATAATTAGTGGAGCAGGACTTACCACACCACAAAGCAGATGGCCCAGACAGCCTTGTTTACATCTATTCTGACCAAAAACTTCCTCTCTCAGCAGAACCAAAGCCAGAGATCCATCCGTGTCCCTCATGCTCTCTGGCCTTCTCCAGTCAGAAATTCCTCAGTCAACATGTAGAATACACCCACTCCTCTCAGATCTCTCTAAGAACATCTGGAAGAAACCACCTCCGACCAGAGAATCCCTGCCCAGGGGATCAGAATCGGGAGCAGCAACACTCTGATCCACACAGCTGCAATGACAAAGCCAAAGATCAAGAAGTCAAAGAAAAGTCCAAACCCTGTCATAAAAAGACACAGCAGAGGGGAATTTCAAAGGCATTTTCCAGCCCACCGAAAGGAAAAATGGGGAGCTGTAGGGAAGATAAAAGAATAATGGAGGAAGAGCCCAGAACAGGCCAGAAAGTGGGTCCAGGGGACACAGACAAATTATGTGTAGCAGGAGGAATCTCAAGAATCCCAAGAGTGAAGTATGGAGACTGTGGGCAAAGCTTCAGTGATAAGTCAAATGTCATCAGACACCAGATGACACACACAGGGGAGAAGCCCTATGTCTGCAGGGAGTGTGGGCGGGGCTTTAGCCAAAAGTCACACCTCCACAGACACCAGAGGACACACACGGGGGCGAAGCCCTATGTCTGCAGGGAGTGTGGGCGGGGCTTTAGCCGTAAGTCCCACCTCCCCATACACCAGAGGACACACACGGGGGAGAAGCCCTATGTCTGCAGGGAGTGTGGGCGGGGCTTTAGCCACAAGTCAGTCCTCCTCAGACACCAGAGGACACACACAGGGGAGAAGCCCTATGTCTGCAGGGAGTGTGGGCGGGGCTTTAGCCGTAAGTCAGTCCTCGTTATACATCTGAGGACACACACAGGGGAGAAGCCCTGTATTTGTAGGAAGGGTGAGTAAGTCATTAGTAATAAAACTATATCTCAACAGCCACAGGAGGGCAAATATGGCCACCACACACCTTCCCACTCCAGCTCTGAGGGGGCTTCTGAGGAAGTCTACTGACCCCTTACATTTCCCAAGGATGTAAAGAGACCAGAAATAACTGATTAAAACAAATCCTCTGCTTTCATGACTAGAGATGAGGAATAAAAACAGTGGGGGGAGGGGTCGGTTCCTTAAGTTTTCAGGGGTTGTCAACTTGTGGTTCTTTTCCACAGTGATCCCCTCCATGGTTGGTTTTTTGGGTTGTTTTTTTTTTCTTTTGCCTCCTGTTCTAATAAATTTTTTCTCCATACAAATCTGAAGCCCAAGCATGTACCTCATTCCCCTCTTATCACTGAAGGCAGACGAGTCCAGGAGGGCACAAAGAACTGCCACTCTCAGCTCTGGTCTCCACAGAATTCAACCCCTGGACCCCTGGAGTCCATCTGGCTAAATTATCGGAGAATCAATTCCTGGGCCCAGGGAGAGAAGTCTAAGATTTGAGGCAGAGTTGGGTCAGGGAAAAGAATTCCCTGGTTTCCTGGGAAGTGTGCCTTCTTCTTCTGATGGGCTCCTCCCTTGGCTTCTGGTTCCTCTCCTGGTTTCCTCCAAGCTCTATAGCCTCTGAAGTGAAAGCCAGACAAGGACGTGTGTGTGTGTGTGTGTCTGTGTGTGTGTGTGTGTGTACGTACATGTGTGCTATGTCTCGTGCATGCATGGCTGTGTCCTAGGTATGTGTATGTGTGGGGCGGGGTTACCAGGGTACATGTGCGTGTGCGTGCTTGCATGTGTATGCATGTAGTTGTGTGCATGTGTGGGTGTGTCCACTTGGCAATCAGTGAAGGAATGCCCAGCCCCCTTTCTCCAGGGGAATCCTAGATCCTCACCCTCTTTCTATAGAGAAACAAAGATGTAAAGGAAAACACTCTCCTCTTTTAAAAATAAGATTATGAAAAGAAATAAACTAATGGTTTATTTCCTATTAAAATCCACAGTCTCTGTCAGACCAAGCCAAGCTCAGGGAGGGCAGAGGGACCCCTCCTCCGGGAGGGGATTAGGAATCAGGCCTCCCTTTCCCACGCCAGCAGAAACAGCACTAAAATATGCTAAAGTTTCCCTTAAAAGAAAAAGCAGAGCAGGAGGTAGTGCAGTGAAGCGGGAAGATACCCCAGACATTTGGGCCATTGACTTTGCTGCCCACAGAGGACAAGCTCAGCCTTTGATTTCGGATCTGGTGCTCATTCCTGAGGTGAGAGCAAGGCTCTCAGAACGAAATGTCCCCAGGGCCTGGAGACTCAGAAGAAGGGAAGAGGGGTACTCAAAAGAGAATCAGGTCCCCCCCACCAGCCTCTGCTGACTGTGCTATTCACACCCACATCTCCTGTGGCCTTTCAGCTCAACCCGCCTGATGAGACCACGCCGTAGCCATGACTTCTGGCAAAGCCGAGTTGTGGCCGAGGACCCTTCAGAGAAGGCTCTCTCGAACCGGATGGCGAGCATGTGACCTACAATTGTGTGCCTTGTTTATTCTTGGGTTAATAGTTGTGACATTATTCTG